>JAPYZR010010932.1:0-10094 GCA_030522945.1 Trichopria nigra
TTTCGAGGTTAGATCGATAACTGTTTTACTTTAGAACCACCTTAAGTGGAAAATTCTTCAATCAAATTATTGGTGTAAAGGATATCGTGGTAAAAAAAAAGAAGAAACAAATTTCAAAAAAGGAAATTTTCACTCTAAGAAATTTAGAATAAGTAATGCATAATATTGTGCAATTTTTTTCATGTATAATGTTTCTTATTATGGCACTTTTTAAAAAAAAAATATATATATATATATATATATATATATATAATAATTTCTCCTTACTTAACGATTTCCATAAAAAAAAAAAAAAAAAAAAAACCGATTTCTCACGTTAATTACAAGAAAGCAAGAAGTGAAAATTGAGAAACACGTACAGCGTATGAAACGGGTGTGGAATACAGCGAATCACATTAGAAGCTTTTGTGTAGCTGAAAGTAGTTGAATTTTATTTTGTAGGGATAAAATTATCGTATAAATTAATGTATATAATAATAAAATATCACTTTGATTTTCATTTTATAATAAATGATTTACGAATTTTCATTAAAGTAAATATAAGCTAGGTAAAATAACATTAGGTACACGAGCGCAAACTGAAAATATCAACAAGCATTTTACAACATTCCTTAAATTTTGTTATTATCGAAAAAATGGGATTAAAGGGTATTATAAAAAAATGTATTTAAAAAGAAATATATACATATATAAGCATACATACATGTAAAATACTCGGATATATATATATATATATAGAGAGAGAGAGAGAGAGCATAGAAAAATAAATGTATCATTCTACTTATTTAAATAAAAATTCTAATTTTCATTATTTATTTTTCGTTAAAAATGAAACGATTTTTAATTAATGAAAATACCTCTCACGTCATTTTTCGCGTCCCATATTCGTCGCGGCACGAATTGATTTTGATCGTCAGCGGTTTTTTAGTCCTTGACCTTTTACTAGAGATCTACAATGATGTCCCCCCTCGTATGTATCCGCTTTATATACATACTAAAATTCCTCAAGTGATTAAATTTGTTTTTTTCTAAACTTTGATTTTACTATTGATTTTGGCGACTCTCTTATATCATGTCCCAATGCAAGCATCCGGTTATCGTGCGTTTCGATAAATAAACGCACGTCATTTAAATAAACGTTCTTTTAAAATATTAAAAAAAAAAAATTACTGAAATAATTTTTTATTTTTAAAACATTTGTTTTATTTTCCAATTCCATATGTATATTAAAAATATATATAAATAATAAATAAATAAATAAATATATATATATATGCGTGCGCGCACGCGCGTGTGTGTGTGTGTGTGTGTGATTTATTATTTATTAATTATTATTGTATGCATTTGTATTTTCGGTAAATTCAATACTCGAACTTACGCAGCGAAATAATAATGGTATAGATAAACATGATCCTGCACTCCGACACGTAAACGAGCAGGTGTAAATGAATCTCTTCCATTTGCAAATGAATATCGATTCCGTATATATGCCCAGGGCGTATAGTTCGCAGATTTTACGTATACGGAAGTCGTATATCCTTAACGAGGAAGTCGGAAAAAAGTATTCTCTTAATTAAAGAAGGTTTATTATCTTCTCGTAACAAAGTATGAAGAATACTGGTATGCCTTATAATCGTTATTTTTATAGACTTTCATCCAATAATGCATAAAAAAAAAATTAAAAATGTACATTACCTTTTGAAAGTAGATTTTTTTTTTATTACATTTCTTTCAATTTTTGTTTACATTAAAATATGTTACTATCCAACACACAAATAATTTTAAGTATTATTAAAAATAGAATCAGTTCTATCTTTTTTTTCGTATAAATTTTGACAATGGATATTTTTGATTCGAAATCAAATTTGATGGCTTTTATTGAAAGTTATCGAAACGTTATGTACAAACAGTTTTTAAAAGTATCATATACATGTTTGGAAAGTTGACGAAAGTGGATGAATAAATATTTTTTGCATTCCTGCAAAAATTCTAATATCAGTCGACAAAATTTTCGTCTACTTTTATTCATAAATGTCATCTATAATTTATCTGTTCTTATTCGTTTTGAACAATTGTATTCTTTTAATACATTTTAATGTTTTAAATTTGTTTATGACTTTACTCATTTTGACAGAACTCTCTGGTATAACTGGTACGTCTTATTAGTTACTCTCGAAATATAAACATGTGTATATATGCAATGTAACCAAATTTGATAAATCGACGTTGCATTCCAAAATTATTAGCTTCTGCGGATGACAAATTACATATGCGGGGCCTGCATATAGCGAAATGCTGAATTAATCATTATATGAGCAATTTCTACTCTTGACCACGCTGACATTACACGCATACACTTAAAATATCGTTCTAATGCATAAAATCACAAGTACATATTGCAACTCCGAATTGAATACTGCAGTTAGTAAATTGCACGTTTTATATATATATTCTGGAAAATGTACGGAGCTGATTTATTGCATATTGCACGAGTATTATGCTTAAAACACCATCAACGTGAGGAGGCCGTTTATATGATTCTGAATTTGAATTCGTTTCAGATCCCTATTGCTGAAGACGGCAGGATGTTACCGAATGCAGCCAATTTTCTCTGGGCTTTGTCAATGGCAACGCTTTGTTCTTCAATGCGAAAACGCTTGCATGAAGAAATCAAGGCAACTGTAGACACGAAGGAAACGAGATGATTTTTAAATAATCATAACTTAAAATATGTAATACTTTTATTATAATACTGCAAAAAACAATTTCGATGCATTTTTATTGCTTTATACACGTTTTATGTTTAAAGCTGCCGTAATTATGTGACATTTGACATTTTTCAATCAAGATCATTCGTTAAGGTCGCATCAAGGTCAAACAATTTTCCGGATTAAAAAACTTGTACTTTATACGCCTGATGATACACTGGGATTGAGAAACTTTGACTATTCTTAATTTTGACATTGAGTGTCAAGGTCATATCGAAAACTCTCGATCCTGAAAATGTTTCATGAACCCTTTTCCATCCATTTTTTCATGTCATTCCCGGCAAACGCAAAAGTAACAGGTAAACGAGTATAACAAATATAATTTTATAAATATTTTATAAATAATTACTGTTACTTTTTGTGATTGACAGGTTGGCTACTGAATGAATATATATATATATAGCCCTGATAAATTTATATATAGGACTTTTTTTCAAAAAAGATCAGTGGGTACAACTGATTAATCTTCCTACATTGAAATAGCTATTTTGAGGAACATTCTGGTTCCATCCCCTAATGTGATTCTCCGCGCCGACATCATGGATAGAATTTATTAAGTCATTGACAACTGACATGGGACGTGACTTGTGCCGAGTATTAGAAAAATGATCTATAATTAAGTGAAAGCTATATATTACACATCAGGCCATATATCTACATTAAATCGTTATAAATAAAAATAACGCAATATCATAAAAATGAATTTTTGACAATCCTCATCATTTACCTATTTGTTCTTTTTCGGGATCATACCCCGAGTAATTTTAATGTTTTCTTCATTTGACAAGTGCTGCGATTGTTTGCAGGTTCTTCAAGTGTCTCTCGAAGTATTGACTCACTCTGATTCACCTGCTGAGTGATCTCATTAACCTACTTTTCTTTCATCAAGTCAGATTGTGTTTAAACAAAACGTAGAATTATCATCTGATTGTCTCGTTCCGTATCGACTCTTATCAGATGAAAGAGCTCTTGACACTTGAGCCGTGTACAAGTCTTGGCTGCATCTCAAACTAGAAAGAATTCTTTACTATTTTTTTTTTTTACATTTTTCTCAAAAAATTTCTTCACTTTTTTGACGTCTGTTTTTCGGCAATACGTTTTCTTTATCCGACTGCTTTCGCACATTCTATGTTTGCTGATTTTCCGACTTTCGTTGCGGAACGATTTAGCCTTGCGTGGAATTTTCGCATTTTTCACGTGGTATTTTCTAAACCTATTCCGCTAAAAATTGAGGTACATTTATAAAAAAGAGTAAAAGTGTCATAAATTAGATTTCAACTTGAAAATATATACAATATATAATGTGCAATATATAATATATAACGTATCTATTTCTGTTTCATTTTAATATTTTAGGTTAGGAATTGACGTTATCGACCTAACCACTTCCCTGCCTACACAGATGTAGAAATACAAACGTATATAACGTAAGGAAATTCAACCAATGGCAGAAGATTATGAAATCAAAGCGTAATCCCCCATTGGTCCACATTTTTTTCGTTACCAGTTACGTTTGCATTCTATTGGTATTGTCGACCGGGCTTTCGAATTTGTACAATATACAGGACATCTAATTAAATTGGAATCTTTGCAAATATTCACCGCAATCGCGAGGAATGATCTATATGCGATTTCTTGAAATCAAACCTGAAATTCCTTTAGTAAATGAGGAATTTATCAGAATTACGGACTGATGGATTTCACTGGAATTCCTAAAAAAACTTTTCTAATTGCAATTCGATTTTAAGCCACAATTTAATCTTCATTCAAACTAAAGTTCACAACATTTTTTTAGTCGGGTTCCAGTGGTCGATATATATTTATCTTGAATATTTTTTTTCAGTCTGTTCTGATTTGAAGAAATAAAACCCTCATGAGCATTATTCGATTTGTCAGCCAAAACATATTATTATTTATGACAAAATTATTATCTATATAACTGTATATGATTAGGCCTATTTTAGAAATTCTTGGTTTAGGATTCAAAGAAATTTCAGTTCAATATGCGTCTAAAAAAGGAAATTTTGCTTAATTAAAATCGTCCTGCCGGTTGTCACTTTTATATTTGCAAAAACTGAAAATGAAGACAAAGAGCCACCTGATTTTCGAAAAATATATTTATTTTTATTTACTTTACAAATGAATTTACTGGAGTAGTATACGTAGACACCAAACATGTCTATTTTGCGTAACTGCCGTAACTTTTATCCGTTTGGGAGCTTCTTAGCGTAACTCATCTCTTTTCGTAACTATGGACGTAAAGTGCAATCCGGCACTCTATACTCTCCCAAGAATCCCTCATAAACTCTGACAAATAAGGAAGAAAAGGAAATATTGGCCGTTTTAATAAACAAGTTGAAGAAACGGCGAACGATCCAGAGGAAATTCTTTGCGGTTATATTCCTGCAAAGTGTACTTGGAAAAGTTTGGCAAAGAAGAAGTAAAGGATGAATCGTTGCTAAACAAGTTACGAAATTTTTCTGGAATTTTTCTTTGTTACAGACTGGCATTCAGTATGCGACAGTTTAGCTTCCAGCGAAAAAGTTGGCATTCGTTTGCTTCACGTATATACACTTATCGTGGCATTTCTATAATGATAAGGCCTGTACTATGCATACAGTGTATATGAATATTTTTCAGAAAAATGTTTACACTTGAGGAATCCTACACCACCCCAACGAGTTTCTCATTCATGGAATTTGTCGTCAACTTCCAGGATAAGTGAATGTAAAGAAGAATAAATGTTTGTATCTATATATTGTACCAAAGTTTTGGGCAAATTACGTACAGAGTCCTCCCGATACGAAATTTATCAGATTTTATCACTTTTTTTTTACTTGTCAATTGGCGAAGGAATCTATAATTATGGAAATTCCATCATTGGATTGGAATCCCATGATTCATGACAAATATTGACGATTTCCACTGTACAGAATTGTTATGATGCTCTTTGAAAATAGGTCACAACACCTTCGGTATAATTTATTCAGGCGATGCTCCCTATCCCTACTGCTGTATGTATAGTCAGTGAAGAGGTTGAAACTTACATTATTTTCCAAAATATAAAGTGTTATAATATAATTTTTGTCTGTCTGTATAATCCTGTCTGTATTACTGGACTGAATTCACATATGAAATGTATATTTGGCCATTCATAATATATATTTTTGAAAAATTGAAATCTGTAGTTTATTTAACAATACATACAATCATCAATTATGAAATTCTATTATGTGAATTTCGACTTATGGGTTCGTAAACGCCAAAAAATATGACAACGTCGCAGTCGAGGACGCACATTTAAATTCGAATGGCTCGTGAATGTAAACAAACGCTTTTACGATGAGCAAAACATTGAAACAATGTAACAAAGGTTTGAATAATACAGTGTGCATCGTCGTAAACATTTGCGCGGACAACTAGAAAGGAAACATTTACGAAAATAATAGTTGTAAATGAATTTGAAAATTATTTTCAAACGCCGTGAAAATCAAAAGAACATCTGAGAGATTGGTACATTTTTAAACTTTAATTTATCTCAAAAAATAAACGTTTTTTATTTCGCAAATACTTTTACGTTATTTGATTTTCAATGTATAAGGGACTCGATACAATGTAATATCGTTGACTGCAATCTATAGACTGGTCCAAACCGCAGCGTAGCTCCATTTACTCCGAGTATATATATTCATTGCCGTAACATTTGGTTCGGCTGATTGATTATGGAATAAACGATTTACAATACATCATTTCTCCCCATTAGCCCCAAATTTACTGAATAATGTGGGAAATTCAATTTCCCGCACGAATTCACGGACATTGCTTAACTTTAAATCCTCGATTTATTTCTGATAAATTTTATCGTCAAGGATTTCACATCGTATTTTTCGAAATAAATGCAAAAAACTAAAAAAAAAACACGATTTTCTGAGATTTTTTTCAAGACAGCGGCTCAGATATGTCCGACCGCCGATTTTAATTATCATATTCGTAATCAGGAGGTGAAAATACGTCGAAAACACATACAGAATATAGAATATTTTTTTTTGAGGTGGCGTAGTTATTGTGCAGTTATACCGACATTTTATTAATAGCACGTGGAAAATTCGATTCCCTACATATTATTAAGAAATTGTAATACATTTTGTTCCTAGTGAAGGAAATGCAATTTGGAAAACACGAATTTCCCGCATACTATTTCCTACGAAAAGCGTACGTAAAGTTCAGTTTTGCGCACGATAATAGGAAAAGTTAATTTTATTCTAATATATATACTTGACTGCTATACAACTATCAATGCCGTTAGAGATGTGCATTATGTATAGCTATAACAAAGTTCAACTTTATTACTAGAACTTTATTATTAGAACAGGCAAACATCAGCAATGATAAATGATTTGAAATAAATTGAAATTACATTTTTAATCAGAGGACAGCAAAGTTAACAGTTGTTAATAGCTAAATCTCAAAATTGATTTCAGAATCGTTAGACCATTAATAAAGTCGATTGCACTTGATTCTTCTGTAATTAACTTTTAATTATCGAAAAGTTGTACCGGTCAAAAAGTATAACAATAAGTACCATTATTATCATAGGTTATATTATAAAATTAATTAATCAACATAAATGTCGATGGCCATTCGATCTTCAGTAATTTCAAAATAATACACTTCTTATAATCCCTGGTAGAAATCTGTCCAGTGTTCTGTTGCATTGCCCAGTTATCCTACTATACCTTTAACATGGACTGGACAGAAACTAGCCACAAACTGGACTCATTTTCTACTAGGGATCAGTCAAACCGATAATTCATTTATAATGATAACAGTAAATATGATATTTAAGAATTAAGCAGTACTTAGCGCTAAGCCGCCGTTAAAATTTAAGCGTGTCTGGCGGAACAGATCGTTCCTATATATCATCTTTTCAATTTATTCTCTAATCCCTTATATACACTTTTACCTCTACATATTCACTTGGAATCCTCTATTTTTCACAATGCATTAATTCATTAATATACTTTTTTATTTATTTCCATGATTATGAGGCAAATGTATCTCCGTCCTTTTCTATCCCACTCCATTCATACTGAAAACTTTAAATGAGCTTTTCTGAAACTTTCATTTGTCAAGTGGACCACCAACGTAAGTACTGCTAATTGTAACGAAGTTCTACTTTTAAAGTTTACGATTAAAAACGTGTATGATTGGTCGATTTTGAAGGAGAAATATAAAAATAAAAAAAAACATCTTTTTGAAAATATTTTTTTTACGTAGAATAAATAATTCTTAATTTGTTTCATAATTTCTTAAACTTCATTATTCGAAATTAAATAAAAGAAAATGACAAGCTACATATATGCGTCTCATCGTTCGATGAAGCTTTGAATGTTTCATCGCGGCTCCTTACATTATCAACCTTTACTTCTGAGCATGCGCGCGAGATTGCAGATTAAGCAGAAGGTCAAGTACCCAGCATTGACAAAAGCCCTTCAGCAAGCCAACACTCCAAGGGAATAAAATAAGCAAAATGCAAATTGCCATTTAAGTTCCCTCGGATTTAATTCCTTTCAAGACTCTGACATATATTTCATCTTTAACACGATTGTTTCAACGCATAATATTTTAGTCAGATTTAAACGAATTTTAAAAACAGCTTTTACAGTTTTACTGTGTTTTTCAATTTTCTGGGTTACTTGACCCATTATAATGCCTGAATCACAAGAAATATTCATATATATGTTTTTGGACGTGATACAACCACTTATAAAAGCGCAAAATATTTTATTTCTTTTCTTTTTTTTTGCAAATTTCAATAAGCACATTTTTACATGACTTTTTGTTTTTACAAAATGGCCAATTTTGTCCGTAAAACATTCTTTTTATACTCACAATTGTGCAAAAAGTGCACAAATATTGAGGTAGTTTTTTACGAAAAACACTTTCATACCATTCGTTTTTTCAAAAGTTTTTCCGCCATATTGGCTCCGCCATTTTCAATGTTGAAAATCTAACGAAAGATTTGTGATTATAGCGATCCAAAAAAACTAATAAAGTATAACTCTGATTACACCGCGGTGTACGAAAAATAATTTGCTATTGTTTTCATTTTCGTGGTTTGATGCGCGTATTCAGGGAAAAAATTAAAATGTAACCAACCTCCACATTTAGAAGGTAGAAATTCTAACAAAATCGTTAATTTTGAAAAAACAACAAAAATCACGCACTGAAAAAAAAATTTGTTATTTTCAAGTAAATATTTACTTGAATTAAGAAAATGTTTCCTTCTTTTTAGTAAATCTTACTTAATTCAAGAAAATCGTTCAGTGCGTACATTAAAAACATGTTTTTTTATTTAAATTAAAAAAAAAAAAAACAACAAAAAAAAACAATAAAATATTTTGCATTGTTTAAAGTGGTCGTACATGTTGAGCATATCCAAAAACGTATGAGAAAATTGAATAGACGAACTTATCGTGATTTCATTATAAAAGTACAATAGGCTCATAAACAATGTAACATTTATTGTGATTTAGGCATTAATGGATTAATTTCAGAACAGTTCAGAACTTCCGAGAAAAAAGTAATGTACTTTTTTTTTTTAATGTGGTGCTTTTTCAGTTAAATACAAAAAGTTGATGTTCCAATATAACGAACGTCGATAATGGACTCCAAATTGAAGTCATGGAATAAAAAATTAATCTGATCCTTTTGATAATATCCTTTTAAGACCAATAATTATCAGAGGCAAAAAATCGAGAAAATCATTTAGAAAGGAAATCGATATCGGCAATTTTTTATTATACTCACCAAATATTGTTCTTTGAAGATCCAACCAATCCTCGACTGAAACTTATTTGCGACATAATAATAAATTACTAAACGATCGATGAGTAGGCTGAAACAGAATAAAATGTCCGGAAATTAGTAACAGAATATAAATCTCTATATTATTCACGTTTAAGAAGGTTCGTACATTTTTTCTTGACTACGTTGTTTATTCACTTTTCTAATGTAAAGTTGGGTTTACAGTGAAAACGATCGGACAATATACAAACAAATTCACGTTACTGTGAAGGCCTTCTTCAGATATTATTCCGTTAAAAATACAAAAATTGATATAAAATTTTGATTAAACAATTCCGCATAAAACCAATAAATTTGTCAAATTTCTTAAATGTAAATAAAAAATAAAATGTACAACAAATTTGTATTCTTCATTCATTTTTGTTGGCGATTCTTACAAGTAGAAGTAGATTCCGCCGGTCGTCCGGTCGGTAACCGACACTAGCGCCGCGCAATGTAAGAAGAAGTACTGCGCGCGCT
>JAPYZR010010942.1:0-13682 GCA_030522945.1 Trichopria nigra
ATATACTTTGTATAAAATATTCATAACAAAGAACACGGAATGGTTGCGGTTGACTAAACTCATATTGTAGACTAAATTATAAGAACGTTATAAAGTTTATTGAATTATCGAGGCCCGAAGGGCCGAATCTAGACAATCTTGCGAGCGAAGCGAGCCGGGGGTCCAGTGGGCAGAGCCCCTTGGTGGGGTTGGCGGCCGGAGGCCGCAGGGGCGAAGCCCCTAGTTTAATCGTTGTATTTGTACGATATCTTTTTTAACGAAAGTACCGACGTGCTTATATTGAGCGGAAGCACTTCGGGGGTAACTTTTTTCATTCGGCACTTTCGGTTGAGTGGCATCTTTACGGTATACGTAAAACTTACGCCGTTGCAAATTTAAAAGAAAAAAATGATTCTATATATTTGCAGTTTATGCGAATTGGAAAATGTGTTCCAACAGTTTCTGCCATACTTGATCAATTTAATGAGTATATAATGACTAATTACGCGTAATTGGTCGATTAAGTAATTGAGCCCCGCTAAGCTTTTGGAGCAACGCAAGCTTGGACACAATCTGTGTTCTTCGATTGAAAATCGGATGTTTGAAAAGCCACTATAAAATTTAGATAACATAATATATATGCATGTGTGTGTGTGTGTGTGTGTGTGTGTGTTTCGGTATATTTCAACTAAAATATCAAGTTTGTTATTATTTCCATTATAATTGTAAAATTGCATTTAAAAATTACATTATGATATTATTGTAATATTTCGACGTGTGCAAAGCTTTTATTTAATTAATTCGGTCGTGACCTTTTCAGAACTGAGTTTCTTAAATTGACATATGATATGACCCTGCAACCTACATGATTTATGATTACCCAGTAAATTACTCACAATGTAACAATTATGTAACAGTAATGTAACATTTATGTAAGACGTTATAATATGAACATTTATAAGTATTTATTACATATAATGCATTCATATTATATATTCACGTTACATAATATTTATGAACATATATTGTTACACATATTGTGTTTACGATCTATCATACAGATTTTCAAAAGATTTTGATTGCAGCCAAATTACGGTAAAGGAGAATTAATAATAATAATAATAATAATAATAATAATCGTCTTTATTGCACAAAACTTATCTGTACAATGGGCGAGACACAGCATAATGCTGTTTTACAGCCTGAATAATTAAAGAACGTATCGGTAAGTTAAAGAATACAATAATATAATCAAACGAGATAAAAAAACGAGATAAACAGGTAACCTATTACATAATCGAATTGGAAAATAAAAATTAAAGAAATATAATTAACAATTTAACGTACAATTACTTCCAAAACAACTTATTAAAACAAAAATAAAAAACCGTCGTCTATAACAATTAATAATAATAATAATACTAATAACAATCATAATAACAATAATAATAGTTCATCAATTTTTATTTATATTCTATCGAATTTTCAATTCGGCACTTGATGACAAAGTTAACAGCGAATTTTAGAAAATGACGAATTAATAGGAAAACGCATAGAAATCATATAAAAAATTCAAACGTTTTATCGGAATAAATAATGATTTAAATAAACAATCGTTTATAGGAACCGATACTTTTCGAATTACGAGTGAGAGGAAAATATTTCTGCGTTTCGGTCAAACAACCTTTTTTTGAAATAGAGGTAGAAAATTCGTTAACTGTGCGGATCGAAAATGGAAAACGAATATTATATTGAAATTATAGAAAAATTGAGAGAACTTTGGAAAAGGTGAAAAAAGGATTGCGAAGCTTCGGCATTTTGGAATTTTCAAATTGTATTTTCAGAACTTTAGTTTTTAATTTTGTAATATTTTTTTTTTTACGAACTTGTTAATATAATATCAGTGAATTTAATAAATCGAAGATATTAAATATCGTTTTAATAAACGAAACGATTTTAAGAAACGAAAATGGCCCAAAAAGGTGAGAATAAATAATGATTAGATAAAAACTATATTTTCATAATAATTTTCAATTTTGTTTAGTGAAATTGTGTATCGTTTTTTTTTTTTCAGCAATTTTACAATCAATATATTTGATAAAATATTTTAAAGCGATACGTTTGTCGGTAAAGATACCGTATTTTTCTGAATTTACGGATTTGGCAATCGTAAACGCCTGAAAAGATCGAGCGATTACTATATGCATATGTAATTACGCTCTAAAGAAGTTTAAAGGTCTTTTTCTTCAAACTTTATTTTATTCGCTAGTGTCACGATTCAAATAGAATGGAATATTTAGATCGACTTGATAAAATGGCATGTGTTTAGAACTTGCAATTTTCGAGAATTAAAGTAGACTTTTATATTCGCATTGTCGGTTTTTAAAACTCATCGTTACTTAAAATATAACTAAAAAATAAGAAATTTAATAAGATATAGACTATATAGTGACTTTTTGAACATTCTAGACGCCATCTTGGATTCACAGTCTCGGATTTTAAAAATCTAAGAATGGATTCGTCAACAACGATTTATCGATCTATTCTCTTGTTTTTCGAATCTCGGTCCCCATACTGTATCCGCCATTTTGAATTTGGAAAATTCTAATTTTCATTGAAATCTGAATGAAGCGTCCACATATATGTTTTTTTTTCAAAATGTTCATCATTTTTAAAATAATAATGACGCTTATAATAAAAACCAGAAGATTTTTGTTTACTGATGGTTGAAGAAAGGGCGGAATATCAATAAGAAAATGAAACAAATTTTCATTTTTTTTTTACATTATAAAGTCGTCTTATTTAATTATGTAGGACAAATTTTAAAATTCAAACAGTTTTTTTTTTAAGCGTAAGATTTTATTCATTTTTTAACGAACTCCATACATTTTACACTGTTTCAAGGCAGAATTCACTAGTCTCTGGAATGAATCTTCAATAAAAAAATGTTGCATTTTATTCTTACGTTTGCAGCGATAAATTTCGATACGATCGATCATTCACTTTTCGATATGAAAAGCGAATTTCTCCCTTTAGAGAATATATTATCAACCGCTATTTCAGGGATTCACCACGAGGTATGTCCGTCTTCAATAAATGAGTCGTCCGTTGCTCTCGTCATTTCTATCATAAAAAATACTTATTTCATTATTAAGGTATTGTTTGAATATAATATAATTGATATTATATTATATCCTGCAACATTTTTTAACACTAATTGAGCAACTCTTTTAAAAGAGTTAATTCTAGATAATAAATTCTTTGAATCTATATTATATTCTAAACAAAAATGGACAACAATAAGATGCCCTAAAGCAAGACAATATGAAATCCGTCAAAAAACATAACCGGATCGAATTAGAATCGAGTGGAGTTGCAATAAAGCTCTCGTAGTCATCTTAAATTACATCGCAGAGTGGTATCAAGTTTGTAAAAAGAGCGGAGGCCACGAGCGCGAATGCAAAGTGAGTGAACGTGATAAAAAACTTAATTTTTTCTGTTTTGCGAATGTAGTGTACATAGATGGCAACGAATTCAATCAACCCGAACTGCATTGATTTTTACGGGCATATTGGAAAAAGATTTAGGTTTCTGCATGTATACGTGCCTTTGTTCTTCATTTTAAATATCCCTGGCGCGAGGTAAAATGTAACTAAAGTACGCGATACTTTTTAGCGTAATTAAAATGCCCCAGCATCCACGTCGCGCATTGTTGGACGTATATCTAAAGCATCGATATCGTCGAAAATGTTAACGGTAATGTTGCCTTACTCTGGTAATGGATAGAATGCACATGACAAAGTTTGTTAAGGCCGCGGTAAAATATACGAAATTATAGAATTAATGAAAAAGTGCGATATATATACAGAAATTATACGCGAAATTCACGTTAAACGCAACTCGTGCAGTCTTGAAGTAAATTAGTTTCGTAATAACCGATTAAATACCGGCATATAGATCCTGTATAAGAGGTCAACCGTATAGTGAATTGCATTACTAAAAGTGAAAGATGAGTTCCGCACACTCCTGCAGGACGTAGACGGATGAGAGAACTTGTACCGCCGGCGAAACAGTGGAACAATATCCACCCTTAACATTCATGGTCTAATCTGAGCGTAGAGATATTGGACGAACTATTGGTTAACTTTCTACCCATGAAGCAGGGTAACTTGAGTACATTAATCCATTTAGGAGCTAAATGGACCATTTTGGATCAAAGGTTATTTGCCATCACGTAGTTCACTAATCATGAGGTAGCATGAACTTTTCTTTTTTAATCATCCTACCATTGATTCCCACTGTAATCGCATTGATTACACAGTAGGAAGACTTTCCGATGCTGCGCGGTTTCATCGTTGACTCGAAAAATAGTGCATAAGAAATATCGGGCTTCGGACAAAAACCAAAAACTGAAAAGCTGAGACTACTATATTGACAGAAATTCAAGAATGAACGCATACCATTTTGAATTAATAAACGTAAGATCTATTTGATGAAAGAAATTTCTCTTTGTCAAAACATTATGGAATTAGTAAAATAAAAAATGAAATGGATATAGAGCCCAGTGTCAACGTCAAACAGCTGATGAACACAACTCGAGAAAACAAACGAAACGACGCCGAATTTGGCGTTGCAACATTCGACATAATTTATGACCCCTTTAACGAATTCCCTTTGATCGATTCGATCTGGTCTTAGAGGTGCATAAACGTGCGGGCAATGATCATTTATATATGTACAAGGTGGATTTTTGTCATTACGGCCAGTTTACGGAACGACGAATAGCGGCAGGACAAATAATATAATGTTGTTCAGTCTGAATTTTATCGCTTTCGCGAAGCAAAATTCATGCAATATACCGCGCATTATGTGAACGCATGCATACGGATGGTCTCACGCGAATTCATGCATAATGTCGCGTAGCGAGGCCTGAAATATATAGCATACGCTATGAATGTTGAATATGAGGAAAAACTGATTTACGCACGCAAACGACTTGTCGTTTGTACAAATGTCGAGTTATTGTCTCTGCTGATACTTGAAATAGTTCACTTCGTATATAAATACAAATTAATAAGCCTGCAAAGTGCGTTGGACGCGGTTACGTAACAATTACGTAATATTGTTTTTGTATCATGAAAAAGATGCGTGGTCGGGATTATCAACATTTCACATCTGAACATATCCTATTAATTATAAGAATTCAGAATGATACATTTCCGAAATGTGACGAATATGTTGAAAAACCGAACATGCATAATTCCGCATATGAATGAACCGAATCGTCGTAATACCGAACGCTCAAAAAACCGAATGACTAATAAGTTGGTTGACGTAATAAATTCTCGACAGATGAAGCTATAATAACATCAAAATTCAAGGTTCTCAAAAAAAATTCCTCAAACAATTACTGCAAATCAACTTGGTCATTCGGTTTTTTGAGCATTCGGTATTATGAATATTCGGTTTTTTTCACATTCGGAGCAGCGAATATTCGGCTGGCATTCCCTTTTGGTACATACCCTTTTAATCATAGATTCTGAAAGATCGATAAATCTTATATCAAAAATGGCATGTAGTAATTTTTCTTAATACACTTTTTATATGAGAAAAGATAAATTTTGTAGCCAATTCATGTCAACGGATCAAACAACCAGGCAATTCAAATTCATCATATTTTATACTATTGCATAAAATTGTCAGTTTTTAGGTCAAACTTACATAGTTGTGAAAAAAAAAACTGTGTACCAAAGGTAAAGTTACAAATTCAACAACTGATTTCCTACGATCATTCTTGCGCATGAGTAATCGCACTTTACATAATTCCGTCCCGTAGAACCGCGAGAAAAAAGTTCAGCGACAATGAATGTGATGACCACGACGACTCGGCAGTCAAACTCGGAAGATGATAAATGAAGAGGATCACAAGAAAGTTGCAAAAACGTGTTTTCCCGCCATAGTAGTCGCGCCACCGCGCAGTTATCACACGAGCGTACTTTCTTGCGCCTTTTTAGAAGTAAATTTTTGTCGGTATATTCAAGAAACTGGCGAGTTCAGGAAATTCATATCCCAGATCCCGAATCCGCGAGATAGTTCGTGAAATGCAGTGCCCCGTAGATTCGCCGGTGATTCAATTCCTGAATTTCAACAAACTCGAAAGTTTGTAGACATAACGTGACCCGCCGTGATTGTAGGACGCGAATTCTAGTAGCGAATTTCGGAAGAATATTTTTGCGAGCCCCCGACATTGTTGAGAAATGGAATAATCATGACTGCTCCATTGTTTCGGTGCTTTTCTGCCAAGAGCAAATTCGATATAATGGACCATGTTACGCTATAGTTCTATTGTTATTCCTATATGTATACAGCCAAAAATCGAAGCGCGCCGTACACGGTCGTTCAGAAACCCCGATAACGTGTTGCTCTATACTGGAACTCCGCGTTGCACGCGGATGAAGCGTTCTCCCTCTTTAATGAAAGATTAAAGAGCATTGGACGCAGTTGTAGAGGAATAAACGATCATCGCGATGATCAGCCAGGGTGGAAATGCGGGTGAAACCTAGGGGTTGCGTGCGTCCGCAAGTGGTGCGCTGAAGCCTAGCGCCAGGTCTCGCAGCCCAAGTGTCCGAGTATATAGGCGTCGGCGTCGGCGTCGCTTCGGGTCGGGTCGGGTCGGGATCTAGACGGGGGTTGGCGGGGTAAGCCGCGGATTCGGCAAAGGGCGCAGCCGCCGGCAAGCCGGAAACACCCGTCGACCCCCGCTATCTCGACAACCTCTGGCACGAAACGGAGTCGCCGACGACGGAGACGGGGTGTGCGCGGGTCAGTTCCTCGACGTCGATTGCCGCGCGCGCGAGCCTCCTCGTCGTTTCTTTCTCGATTAATTTCCGTCTCGAATTCGACATCTCGTACCGATTGCAAGTACGTCGAGGCAGAACCGACTGGTTGATTTCGGATTAAAAAGAAACAAAAACAAAAAAACAAACAAAAAAGAACAGAGAAAAACAAGTTCGGTGGAGTGTGTGAAAATCCTGGCCAAAATCTAGCCAGCAAGAGAGGGAGAGAGCAACGTCCGATGCGACTGCCGGATCAGAAGACTCGATTCGGGATCTCGCGCGATGGGATGCAGCCATAGTGCAACAACACTCAGCTACTAGAGGGTATCTGTGATGGGCGAAGCCTCGGAAAAGGCTCCTCCTGTACCCACCTGGACAGCGACTTCTGAATCGGGATGAAAGGTTGTCAGACAGGCCGGTACGGCGGCTTCCGGTTCTTCTTCCTGCCGTTCGATTCCTGGAGCCCCCCCCCCCCCCACCCCCCCCCCCCCCCCCCCCCCCCCCCCCCCCCCCCCCCCCCCCTCCTCTCCCCCTCCCTCCCCCTCCTTGAATGGTTACATAAGGTTCAGACGCGATATCCAAAGTTTGACGATGGTTTAAACGGTGATTGATTTCAAAGAACACGCGAATTTCTAGAACGCGAAAGATTCGATCGGTGAGCGAAAACGCTACTGCTTCCTCCCACTTTTCAATGTTTCTCCCTCGGAATTAAATGGTTACATAAGGTTCGAACGAGAAAGCGTCAAAGTTTCATTAAAGGCAAGGCTTCCGAAAGATGTCACGCAACTTTGGAGAACTCGAACGATTGATCTAATATTTCGTCCCTTACGACATTCCTTGGTTTAAATCGCCAGTGAGTTTGGTGATTTCTACTGGTCATATAGTTCCATTACGTAGGAGTCCAACGATGAAAGAATAAAAATTCGATAGTTACTTCCTATTCGGTCCGTCTTTCTTATTTTCTCACTGCCCTCGGCCAGTGAGGTGTTCAGAGGGAAAAAAAAGCAGTCATTTGGACGTCCTGGGGAACACCTGAAGACATCCTGTGACAGATGTGCCGTATGGTTGTCAAAAAAGTACATAAATTATGTGTATATTGAACTAATTATTTACTAATTGTACCGTAACTGATATTGAACGACAAATGCCGTATGCGACAGTTAGGATATTGTATAGTGAAATCCAGAAGATTTTCCAGAATTTATCTAAAGTCTAAGGCACGTTACCTTCCGTACACTATTAGTCACGAGAATCCCACGTACCAAATCTGCGAGATGTTTGCCCAAGTCTGTAAGATGTTTGAGTTGAGTTTGAGCTTTCGGTATCCACCAATAGTTTATTGAAGCATCCTCTAACGTCGAATGAAGTTGAAAGATTGAGCATGCGCTAAAACTCGACAGATAAGTCTTTGCTGACAGATTAGCGATTGCATGGCAAGTAACTCCAATGTATAATGCCGAACTTGGTCATCGCTAGACACCACCATGATTCTAGAAGCTATGGACAAAAATCGCTCTCTAATTGTGTTCATTAAATAATGTGAAAAGTAAATAATATTAGTAAATAATAATACGATGTTCACATAGGTCTATCAGCGTGTGAGTGTATAAGATATCCAGCATTCGTACAAATGCATACAAGACGATGAAATGAGACTTGTCAAAGTCCTCTCAGTTGGATTGTTTACAAAATGAAATGTTGAATGGGGAAATCGGCTAATGACCCAATTCTAACTCATAAGATTTTGATGAATCCATCAGGAATAGTGGATGGCAATATAGACTCAGAGATAATTCAGATTTGAATAACGCAGATTTTGAATTACTGTTCGGAATTTAACATTTAAAAATCTATCATGAATGGATTTTTGAGGTTTTTTTTTCTAACATGGATTCTCGCAATTAATTTAAAATGCGCATAAATTCCGTCGGAAATGCTGTTAAGGGGTTATCTCCCTATTGGGGGATCGACCTGTTTTTATTTTAACGATCGAACCGAATTTTCGGCTCCCATTTCGGTTCTGGGCAGATAGCGTTGAAACAAACGGACGATTTGTAATCCGATCTCGCATTCTCTTCCAGTCCCGGTCCTGATTTACTAACGACTTTATCGTCGAACTGTTACCACTGGCAGCCTCTGGGTTTTCGTTTGGTATATATATACGGCCATTTCTCAGACGAAAATCGTCTAGATAAACCGCGAAGTATATGACGAATTAGAGAAATCCATATATAGTGAGATTTGCATTTATCAAGTTGCAATCGGGACGTAACCTTTCCTAAATCGTACAGCTAAACGCTAAACCATGTGCAGCTGATCGAAACAATCTTGCGGTTTCAAGACAAGATGGCGTGAATACAAAACATCAGATATCAAGGTGTCTTAGGTTCAGGAGTCTTGATCTCTGCGGTCTTGGTATTGGTAACGAAATTAAAGCGGATGATTCTTTCCTGGTTGGGATGCCTTTAAAGAAGTTAACCGAGTTTCGCGGCGAAAACTTCGGGATCGTTCTTTTGCATAATTGAATGATGTGTAGCTCATCCGTCGTAGAGTAGCCAAAAGAAACGGCGGAGCGTCGTCGTTTCGTGGCGCCTGCCAGAAGTGCTAGGCAACTTTTGCCATCGATTCCAAACGCCGCCACCGAGACTAGACGTGTCGTTGTGGAAGATTAATGACACCAGCGATTTCACCCTCCGATCCCCGCCGGCCCCTCCAACCCCGCAGTTCCATATCCCCCGTGTCTGAAATGCTCAGACCACGTCGGATTGTCGGTGTAACGAAGCGAGCCGTGCCGCTCGAAACGATGACCAGCCGTTTTTACGCACACCACGCCCCAGCTGCCAGCGATAACAAAAGTCCACGTGGATTTCCAGAGCAATCGCAATCAGTAATCCTCAAAATCGTTCCTTGATATTATCGCAAAAATCAGTCCGTGAACGTCAATAGGAATTAATGTGATAAACAATGAGCACTACTGCCCTATCGGAGGAATCTTTAAAGAACATTTCTTGGATTTGTGCGTGGGAAAATATGGGGTGAGAGTTGATTTTTGTTTTTTGGGTGTTTTTTAACTGGGTGGGGTTCGGAGGTTAGCACAAGAAAAGAGAGACACGAAAGTGTGCAACGTAACTGACATTAGAGAAGGGTCGTATCGATGAAACCGACACGGTGTTGCCCGGACACCGACGACTCTTTCAATATGTAGCTTGCAGGCTTAAGCGTGTTTGCCGAGATTTATCAATGACGCTTTTTGAATTCTTTATATACCATAGCTATGGGGGTGGAGAAAAGTCAAATTTATCTTCATGCAGCAGTTTCGATCGAACGAGCGCGGCTGAATTACGGTGTTATATAGCACATCATTCCTGTGGACTGAATGACGGAAACTTCGCGAACGCCTTGGGTCGCAATCAAGCATTACGTTAAATATTTTAAAATATTCTGCGAACATTTTTCATCCTCGTCACTATTTTGTAACCTCGACTTTTCAGGAATTATGAGTTTCTCCTTAATTGTTTTTGTTTAAGCAAAGTAACGTATAATGAGAACTTGATTGAGTGCATTAAAAATTATTCATAATTCATTAAAAATTACGAAAACTTGAAACGAAAACAATTAGCGTTTCTAATGCAAGAAAGATGTTCATTTCGGAGCTCCTGTTTAAACTCGGAATTTCAGCGAAACTAATTTATTTTTGGTCCGAGAACGAAATATTCGCTAATGGAATGAACCATCAAGTCGCCTTAAATGAAAAGTAAAATAGACTCTGTCTCAAGTGCACTCTCTTCTACGAAAGTGAATATTTTGTTTGAAGAATTTCGGAAAAACATTTCTCTTTAAAAATTGAGTATTTTGTTTTATTATAACAGGATAACAAAAATTATTTCTCTGATCATTTCGAAAGTAAGATAATGTATAATAGCAATAATCAATTCCATTGGCGTAATGGAATGATCTTAAAAAAAAAAAAGTACAATTGATTGACTTTACAAATGGTTCCATAATGTGGAACGTAGCACCGTATTTTCTTATAATGTAAAAGTCCACTTCGCTCAGAACGGAAATCGTACCACTCGTATCCTGAGTAAATTTCCAACCTTCGTTTGCAATTTCATTTTGTGAAACTGTTCAAATTTTGAATTGTCACATCCGGGCACGATATTCCAAGTGGATTAACATTTTATTTCAACAATACACCAAATACAAACTTTTCTCGTAAATTTTATAGAATGGATTAAGTTTTTTTCTTTTTTTCTTGTAAAGACTTTCTGCTTTTCTTAAAAAATAGTCAAGTTCTGTATACTAATTTTCACAGACTATTTCGTTATGAAAGAAGACATAATTACACTTGCAATGAGTTGGTCGACGTCCGTCGCATTGGTCAGTTATCGTTATATCTGTAGATTCCTTTGGAATAATATACTCATCCATTACAAAAAAAAGTAATTTGTATAGAAATTTGAAACATTTTTTTATGCCCTATAAAGTACGGATTAATGGAAGGTATTCTTATCTCGATCTGTTAGGGGACTCGACGAACGAAATAAGTTTTTCGAATAGACATTAATACAACCCTCGACAAACCACAATTAGATTATATGAATTTTCAATGCCAAATGTCTCTCTCTCTCTCTCTCTCTCTCTCTCTCACACACTCACACACACTCATTCTCTCTTTATAGGGTATGCATTCGATACTGAGTTTTTCTTCCGTAATATTTTTATAAATAATAAATGTAAACAAAACAAATGTTAGTTTTGATGGTAAATGTTCAAATAAAACAGAAACTAAATATATTTTCAAGTCCAAATCTATTTTAGGGCATTTTGGCGCGTTTTTTTTTTTATATACGTCCAATTTCAGCAAAATTAGCTCACAATCGAGCGAGAATTTCAATGTTATTCTTGCGAATTCACAGCCAATTCTGGACCGATTTCGCTGAACATTGACGTACAATCATAAAAAACGTGTAAAACCGTCCTAAAATCGATTTGGACCTGAAAATGTATCTAGTTTCTGTTTCGTTTGTATATTTTTTAACACAATTAATTTAAAGTTTAAAACGTATTACATCTATCAAACATTACAAAAAGCTATTTATGTGCGTACATTGTTGAAATATAATTATTGATAGACGTCAAAGTGTTTCAGCTGGACTTTGATGTAACGTCCTCGTGCAAATGTGGCAATACTGTTGCAGCGATGACATATGGACAAATTCACGAAACTTTTAACTTGTGGCGTTAAGTATTTTATATGAAAATAATAATCGTTTATTTTAGTGAAATATTTTTAATGTTTGTTTGCATTGAGTTTCTAGCTCATAAAAGAAATATATATCTGAGACGTATATAAAGTGAAGTTTTGTAACTTTGTTAAAAATTATTTTACTTCGTTCTGCATCAAGGAACTCATTTATTTTCTAAAAGTTAGTCGAATAAATGAACAAATTAACAATATGCAAGATTAATATTTCATTTATATAATAATTAAATCGCACGCATATATGTAAGATAGTATAATAAATCCACTAATAGCATAATTTAGTAGAAACTATAGACGTATCAACGAAGAGTAAATAATAACATAGAAGAAGTACAAATAATGCGTATATATAAGACACAACCTCTGAATACATGTTGTAACGAAATTAACTAAAAAACGCATTATTCTATACAAAAGCATTTAACAGTGCATTGTTCGAGTTTCTGCATTGTTCGAAATAAAAACCCACTCGCTGAACGGATTAATTAGGTCGACATAATTATAATCAAAGTATAGTATCGTAAAACGCATAAAATAAGATTAACTTCGAATATCTGCACTAAAACATTATATATATACAGTAACGGTGTGTAAGCGTCAAATAATTTGTCAGTGTTATGAATTGAGATTTTATCATCTTTTATTTGCTTTTATGCCCGTATATCACAGTGTACATCAGACTATAGTTTAATTTTAATGATCTATCCGACAAACGTTCTATTGTATACCTACGAACGCTTATAAAGTTGTATATATATTTCTATATGCATTTCTCAATATCCTTTACTTTTTAATTTCACTTTAACAAAGTAATGCTTTACAGAGTGCGGCGGTTCGGCCTATTATTAAAAGATATATATCCAAGAATTTCAGTGAATGCGCGATAGTGTGAATTTAATAAATGTCTTTTAATGTACAAAGTACATTTTTGTATTTTTTTAATACGAATAAGCGACAAGTATAATTGTTAAAATGATTAAATTCGTCGGTGTGAGCTGAGTCAATTTGTATATTTCTCAATAGTTGAAAAATGCGACGTTTCGATGTCATAGTACCATTGTCAAGCAGTATTATAGATCTTAGAAATTATAATAACCTTAGAAATTATAATTAATACATCAATATTTAATGCAGTCTTTAATTGTAGTAATGAGTCTATCATAAATGTTACTTAAATTATTAATATCTTCTTTTCTATTCAATGATTTTTTTGTAATTTAATGCATATCATTTCTGAAAATATAATCCATTCTATGATTCTTATTAATACTATGTTCCGTAATGATTGCGTTTTTTTTTAGATGGTCTGCTTATAATGTTTTGATGTTCTTTTAGGCTAACATTTAATTTTCTTTTAGTTTCATCAATATATACGATGCATCAGAATTTTCGCACTTGATTTTGTATACAATCTTATTTTGTTCTAATTTACTTAACTTGTCTTTGTATGAATTCAACTGTAAATTCATTACTTTCTTAATAGCTTAATAGACAACATATATAGAGTCTGAGAATATTTCTAATATAAAATTTCCCGAACGGATAACATTTTTATGTTCAGTATTTGACAAAACTTTTAGCCACCATTGAAAATCATTTGT
>JAPYZR010010951.1:0-10459 GCA_030522945.1 Trichopria nigra
AATGTACGTCGAGGCGCGAAATACAGCTTGCGAAATATCAATTGAGATTCGAATTCGATCGTTTCGTTAGAATATCATTTTCGAGGGCCAACGCATGCTAGCACTCGCAGGTGTGTCGTTTCGATATCGTCTGTACAAATTGCTGCAGCTGATAGCAAGTCCCGGCGAATCAATATAATGTTTACACAATAAAATTTTGTTGTTACACGCTGGCAACGTGACGTGCGTCATCTGCTGGAGGGTTTCAATGCTTTGTGCGTATATATACGCATAATGCGGCTGGTCGAATCAGCCTAGCGGTCATTGCACCGTCGATATACTTCTGTCAATGAGGCGGCCCGAGTGTACACTCTAATTTCGATCAATTAATCAAAGACCGAGAAATGACGAGGCTGTTCATTGCAATGAGAAAAATAACGTTCTACAAAAATGATTACAAGTTTGATTTATTTGGAGTTTGACATTTTATTGAAAAGGAATTAATGAGTTCAATTAAAAAATAAAAAAGTGAAATTAAAAAACATCACAAAAATTTGCTTCTATTTTTTTTAATTGGCACAAAAATGTACGGAACAACACTAAGTACAGTGAATTAAATGAACTAATTAATATCAAATGTATAACAGAGTGGACATTTCTGTGTGGGACACTATATGTGAGACCCCACCGAGGGACCGCGTCCCTGCGGACCCCCGGCTCGCTTCGCTCGCAAGATAGATAGTTTCGGCCCTTCGGATCTCATTGACTGCAATTACTCACGATTTATATATTTTATTTTGAGTGTGCTATCTACAGATTAAACGATGTGCTGTATAGATCATGAACCTAAATTTACCGCTTTTAGACCATTTTCATAATCAACATTTTCTCCCTCCCACTCCATTTCGAAATATTGCATTTTTGATACTGAATTTTAAATCAGTGACCCGGAAAATCATCCAGCAACCATATAGTTCCGATCAAATTGAAAGTAAACTTCACGTAACACGTAACTTAATTCGCGTTATCGTTTGAGAGATATAATAGTAAACATGTTTATATTATCTGGTTTTTTCGTTCCAAATGCCGCCATTTTTTTTTTGCGGAACTACTCTGATGACAATAACCATTGCTTAGGGCGCATACGACTTTAAGTCTAAAAAAGAATTCATGTTAATCGAACTTTTCGTTCGTGAACTAATTATAAAAACGCTCAAAATATCAAGGTTTTTCATTCCGTGAACTGCCATTTTGTTTTCGAAATAATTCTGTCTCCAATCATTGTTTCGGGAGCAATTAATTTAAATTTAAAAATAAATCCTGTTGGTACGACGTTTTATTCCTGAGATAACTTGCATAAATATTATTTTGTAAATGTAAATGAGTTAGAACGCAAAAAGAAAAAACTGAAATGCCATGTTCGTTGAAACTTTATCGAAGGAGTAGAGAAATGTCTATTATGTATAGGTAATCGATTATGTATAAGAACGCCTCTATTCTCCATGTTGACATTGATAATTGAGTTAATTTTGGTCAATGAATTTATCATTTAATTTATCATAAAAGATTCGACTCTGTGTCTAATTTGGACGTCTTTATCGATTTTTGTTTATCTTTTTCTGATTACATTAATTACATAGTACGGTTAAAGCTTAAAATGATCGAGTTTTACTAAAGATCGAGTTATACTTGTTCCCAAACCTGAAGTATATGAAACGTCGTTAGTCCTGCCCATTCTGACATTCACGTCGTTAATTTGGTCACCTCATGCCCAAACTATATATTTAACCGTCATGATTAGTTCAACATCGAATGTATTGAGATATATGTCGAGTAAAACCCGGAATCCAATGACTAATTATTTCGACCACGATTTTGCGCCAATTATGCGTACTTTTGGCTTGATGTCTGCGAGTCAACTTTTTGCTTACTATGATCATTTGTATGCATTCACAATCATTTGAATTGTGTTGATATAGTGTCTCTTTTTAACTATCGATCCATTCCTTATCACTTCCAAACGCCTCGTATTATACAAGAATCGCGTAACTTGTCAAATTACAGCTATTTTTCTACGGTAGATCGTCGTAGCCTGGAATGATACTCCTGCCGATATTTGTCATTGTCAATCGATGGGCTAATGTAAACATTGGTTCCGTGCCAACGTACTTATTTTAAATATTTTGTTCTTCGTACTTAACTCTTGTTATTTCTGTGATTGACAAACTATGTATTACTCTTTTACTGTTTGCAAATCGCGATGCTCGTTCAATACTAATAAATAAATATATATATATATTTTTATATATGCCCATATTTTTTATTTTATATTATTTTTTTTTCTCTAAATTTAAGTTCATCAAGTACAAAACAATTAACAATTAAAAAATTTAATTCGTTTATTTCAGACAATTACAAGGACCTGAGCTGAAGATCTTCGATCAGCCAACTTTTCGGAGCCTTATAGTGTTGCCATTTTTTTTTTTTTTTTTTTTTTTTTTCCAGAATAACAACAAATTTTTATTTCTATGTTTAAACTGGAATATTACAATGTATGTTATTTGAATTCAATAAACACTTCTTTATTTTGTAATAAAATCTTTGAAAAAGTGCTGTTTACGCGTTGTTTACCCTTTAAGACTTGACGTAATATTCCAAGATATATATAAATATGTTCAGATGTAACGGTGGGTTCGAGGAAAATACTTTGATGCAAAATTATTGCACGTTAGAAATCTTGTAACAAAAAATGACAATGTCGAAAAGCTAGATATATATATATCCATATTTATAGCTAAGCGAAGTAAAAAATCTCGCTTTTTAGCCAGTTCAAATTTTCAGATACGAATCATCGATTTGCAAGGGAACATGCATGAAGTGGATTTGTTTGCTCGCGAAATTAAAAAAAAAGTCGCGAATTCTGCTGCGGATCGACAGCGATAAAGAGTCGTTATCAAACGGTCACCGGATACGAGTTCATAAGCTCCCCAGATTACATACATGAATGCATACACTTTCCCTCCACCTTCCGCCTCGCTCGATTCCCTTGTCCCCTCCACTTGCTTCACGTTGTCACGCTCGTGCTTCGAATACTCTACCCCCAAACACCGACGTCCTCCTTGACAACTTTTTTTCGGTACTTCGTCAATGAAAAATAAACTAAAAAATGTCGCATAGAGTTGATGTTACGATTTGAAGTTTATAAGTTTATTATATAAACAATAATGAAAACAAATTGACATCCGATGATTATAATTTTTATTGCATTAACCTTTTGCCTTTTTCGCAATGTCACTTTTTCTTTTACCCTATAGGGAATGTTTCATAAACCAACTTAAGAGAAATAAGAAAACATTAATGGCAAAAATCTAAAGGCGATTATTTGTTACAACGAATTGAAGGTATAGGAACAAAATAATCGTCGAGCCAACCCAATAAATTTGACACGACTTGAATTTGAAAATGCTTAATAAAAAATGGAATCATCTTAAATAAATAAAAGGTGTGCTTTGAAAACCACGACTTGCAACACTTTTTTGAAGAGGTGCAACGTCTCTGTGAATTGCGAAAATGCGCGGCCTAAAAAAATAAATGCGCCGATAGCGCATCGTCGAACGGCGCACAGGCTTTGATAAAGCGTCCCTTTATCGTTGTTTGAACAAGACGATAGCGATGAGTAAAAATCAGGTAAAAATTGCACAACTGCAGTGTCGGAACAGTAAATGTTCGTGCAATAGAACAACCGAATGACATCACGTACACACATATACTCAATTCCCATAGTTGATTTTACCCTTTAGTATCGAGAATTATATCTTATCATTCTTGACAAATGATTGCTAAATTATCGGAAATGTATTATTGAAAATGTCTAAAACTCTACACTGAAAGGAAATAAGAAGTTTTACAAAAATCCCATCCCCCCCCCCCCGTACGTATTTATTTTACTCCTCCTTATGTCAATTACGCCCTTTATTTCAAGTTTTCTCACTCCTATATTTTAACTTTCTCGTTCTCCTACCAGTCGACCTGTACTGTAACGTCAGTTCACTGAGAATGAATCAAAAGAAGGCAACTCTTTTACACACTGTGAGTGGTGGGGATGAACGTATATTGTAGTATAAAGTTGTTAAAAAACTGGATAGTTCGACCCTACTGTTTGATTTTTGCAATATTCCTGTTCGTTGTGGGAAAGTCTTCATATATTTAGTATAATTAATTTCAGTATATGAATTGGTTAAATATATTATTAAAAAAAAATTCTATTGAGACATCAATACTAGGAATTATGTTCATAATTGAAATGTTTAAACATGTAATCGTTATATATGCATTAAACTGCGGGGAAAGTTAGAGAACTGTTGGTCGCGTTTATTCAATGAAATACAGGTTAGGCGATGAAAGACCGCGTTTGATGTATCAATGTTATTTGTGGTGCTTTGCTTTTTTTATCGCGATTTTAACGGAATTCGGTCAAACACGGTTTGTCTGTTCGTTTAACCTACATTTCACGGGTGTTTGCATAACGTTTCTTAACTTTCTTCGCAAAAAAATAATAAACAAAAAAAAAACAGAATTCTGGTCACAGGCCGAATTTTGTGTCCCACAGTACGTCTAGTGCCCGACTATTGTCAGGGAAAACTTGCCAGCACCTTTTTTTTAAAGAACAATGTCCACCTGGGTTGTAGGTATTAAAAATGATATCGGCCAATGAACTGATGAATGATTCGCTAATGTAATTTCGTAAGTATTTTCTGCACGGGAGAATTTATAAGACGTCGACAATCTAATCACTTTTCCATTACATTTCGACTCGCTTTTCAGACTCGTTCAGTTAATCAATTTTCGATATTCGGTAATTTAATGTACATTTAAAGATAAAGGAATCACATTATCTGCTTCAATTATCTGATTTGGTAAAAATAAAAAATGCAGATAAAAGACATTTCCTAAGAAATTGTGTATATTCTCAGGTGGAAATTTGTCTAGACAAGCATAGGTTATAGCTATATAGTGCCCTGCTAGGAAGCATTCAAGCTAGGTGCTAAACAGGCCTATATCTAGGAAGATTTAGGAGGACATGAATATGATAAGTGTAATCAAGTCGTCCAATTAACAATTCGAAAATTTTTCGCTCGCTGTTATTTGTGGATGGTCGCAGCGGTCGCGCATCCTCTCACTTCGCTCTCCTTTTAGAAATGGGTTACTATTTTGGTGCATAAGAGAACTCTCTGTTACGGTCAAAAGCAATATTGCGCTATTACGTAAGTAAACTGCAGTTTCCATATTGTTGACGTGCACCCAACGTCTTCGATTCTTTCCACTGAAGATTGAAGACTGAAGTCTTTGCTTTCCGTTACAAAATTTGTGAAAATCAAGACAGTAGATGGGAAGAATTAAAGGTCTTAGGCGTGTAATAGTTATTTTCGTATACGGTAGGCGTAAAGTGCAACTTTAGCCATCGAGCGATCGCCTGAGGGTGTACAAGACGTACACCCTAAGTGCGAACATTAGTTTTCATCGTAGTAGGAGTAAAGACGCGCCTTACTTTGGAGAGGATTGGGAGCAGGACGGTAGTAAGATTGGGAGGAGGGGGTGGTTTGTGAGCTGGTTTCACTTTACGCCTAGCGGCCTAACGTCACTTGCACGTACAAGTGAGGAGTTTATCACACGAGCGAAGCGAGTGCCATCTTGGACTTTTTGATATATGTTCAAAACAGGTCGGAAATGAAGCACTCACGTTTTATATTTTTATCCGCATCTTTATTTCGATCGACGTTTGGAGACAGTACTGATCTAACACAAATTACTGCTCAACCGAAACGAATTAGTTGTCCACGTAAAGGTGAAAATCATTCATTTCAAATTTATATCGATCAGCAACCTGTTCCAAAAACATTTGCATATAAAAATCTAAGAAATTTGAATCTTTTCCAATATCTATGATTTACAAATTTCTTATCGCTAAAAAGCTTTATTGAGACACAAAAGTCGCAAAACTCCGAATCGCATGCTCATAACTATGGGAGCCATTATTGCGATGCAAGATCGGAGCTTACTCCGAATCACATGCTTGAAAGCGAAAAGTTAATATTTATTTTGGAATATCAGATCCCAATAAACACAATTGAGCTCTTGAACTATTGGTGCTCACCTAATTGTGATACAAAAGTCCGAATCGCATGCTAGAATCTACTGAAGCCATCACAACGACACAAAAGTCGGAGCTTACTCCGAATCACATGTTCAAAGACCACAAAGTTATTTACCTGTGTTATTTACCTTTAAATGAATTTGGTATATAAACACAATATCTATTAATGTATAGTGGTATGTCGAGTTCACCTTAAAGATCTTTAAAAAACGCATCGATTCTTTTCGCAACAATATACGTATTTTTGAGTTTATGAAGCTGAGTACGCAATTTAGTCAGAGGTCCCTATTTTAATTTTCACGTCTTGATTATTGCCTTGAAAACTTTCTATTTTCAAGACAACAATTTTTAACAAAATGCAGCTGCATGAAATTCACATAGCACAATATATACCATAATAACGTCAGAAAATTCATGGGAATCGCATGAATCCAAACTTTAATATCTTATCATTAACACTTTCAAGAAAGTTCGACCGTCCACACACAATTTAGAATTGCTTCAGACAGCATTTCCGTATGATGACAGAAATTAGCGTATGGAACATGTGCGGAAAAGTGATCATCGACGAGGAGATTATCAGCACTGGCGCCCTCGCGGACTACTACCCCAAAGCCGTACCCTACGCAGAGTGCCTAATTCCCCCTAATTCCACTCGACAGTTGACTCTGAGTACTCTGACACACATATATTACTGAATCACTGCTGCCCTACTTCTGGTACATTCATGGAAAATCTAAGTTACAAAAAATAAGTACACAAATGTAAATTTTGAAGATTATCTAATCTCGTATTTTTGTTATCATTGTTAAAATAATTTTTTTAAAACAGTGTGGAATTTTAAGGTTATATACTCGATAATAATGTTCAACAAATTTATAAAACACGTTTATTGAATAATCACAGCTTTACCATTATATATGAATATATCATAAATTCACATGAAGATAATCTTTATGGAATTTCGCGAAACATGATTTTATAATCACACGTTGGGGAAGGTTACAAAAAAAAAAATAAATAAATAAATAAATAAAGAATAATATATATTTATATATTATTAAATATAATAATATATATTTATGGCAACGGAAAGAATATACAAAAAAAAAAGAGATCCAATATGTCAGGTTCTATACCGACTCTGCCAAAAACCTACTCCTCCTTAATTCGGCGACGCGGTACCGGAAAAAACGGGAAAGATCGCAAATATATAAAATTATAATTAAACAGAGGGTAACGGGGCAATAAATGCAAAAAGTACTTACAATTACGGTGACGCTATTTCCCCTGGATCCATAGGACGCAATTTCGCACAATATGCCATGGCAATGCTGGTGCACAACTCAAAAGTCTCGATATCCTAGTGACGCAAAAATGACTCTAAATTTAAATCTGAAGGCCTATAGTTCGAACGGGTCGAGAGCAAAAATCGAAGTGGCGAGTTTTCCGCTCGAACCCGCGTGCTTCGCCGATCCTGCTGGTATAGCTATCAAAATCTATAGCGTAATTAGCCCGGTAAACATCAATTGGGAGGCAGTGAGAAAAGGATAGAATTACTTACAGGGCATACGGGACTCGAAAGGACAGCGGGAAAAACGATAGCGATATATTTATCGGGAGAGGGAATTGACGGGTAAAGAGGGATATGTATACGGGGAATCTGGGCTCGATTGTCGAATCCCGGCAATGAGCTGGAGAGAGAGACGACGAGTCCGTCGCATCGGTGTGCTACGGCTCGATATTCGCCGTAAGAAATCGTAAATGGGAAACGAGTGCCGCGGCGTTGGCTCTTCGCGACATGGGACGAACTTTTCACCGACCGGTGCAGAACGAAGGCGCGTATATCATTTTCCTTCTTCTGGTCGATCGTCGAAGTCGATGATTGCGGCGAGAGCCGATTGTAATCGACTCGTTGCGACGACCACCAAAATGGCAGCGCCCACATCTATCAATGTGCGACTGTTGCCTCCTATGGGTTCTCCAAATCTCATTGAACCGGATCAACCAGGTGATCTATGGAGACGAAATGATAATGACATCCGTTGAGTAGCATTAGGCTCCACCAAAATGGGAAGCTGAGGGGACGATATCGGGACAACGGAAAGGAAAGTCTACGGAAGACAGGTTTCGGGGTACTTGAGGGAAAATTCCCTAATAGCATCGAACCTTATTGCAAGGTTTAGTAATGTTAGTATATAAGGTTGCCAACCTTGTAGCAACATTACTTAACCTTGCCATAAGGGTCGGTGCTGTGAGGGTTCTTCTCTCTGGTGGCCACTTGCGAGGCAATAACGGGAATACCGGGAATGGCAATATAGGCAATGGGACGAGACGGGGAAGGATAATTAGATGACGGGTGCGATTCGTGACATTTCGACACAATTTTTAAGCCCTAATTTATAACTATAAGTTATTCGTTGATTCCCACTCTCCGAACTTCCTGACTTCTTGCAGACGCAACATGTAAATAAAAAATAAAAATATATCCACGTAACAGATCGCTTCAGTTCCATGTAAGAGGATGTCACGAGGGAGGGTGACTGGCGCTACCAGCAACGCAGATACCTCGGGGATTTCATAGACAATATATAGGGGGGAAACTGATACAACTAGTTGTAAGCGATTCTTAAAGTAATCTAAGCGATTAGTCGAGCGAAAAATCACGTGAACTTAAGCTAAAATAATTAAGTACATATATTAACCCAACAGTATGTAATTGTGTTAATTAAGAAAGTTAAACCGTACATATAGCCGAATAATACATATAGCCTGTACATGTACCTTTATTTCACATGCTTTTAAATTAGTAATTTTTACAAAATCTCTTAGTACCTGTGCTTTCACAGCCTGCATTTTAACTAAAATATTTTTAAAATATTCCAATTGTTTCGATTTATTATTACAATAACGTACGTACTAATATATGTTGTATTTGATACTATACGTGTAAGTGTCGGCAACAAATTTACAACAAAATCTAAATCATTCCTTAATAAGTGCACAATATTTAGTTCTTATTTCAATACGCATACTCACATTGCTACATAATATTCTAAATAGTAAAATATAGTACTATTTATAACAAAATTTTCAACAGAAAGTTTTTACTTGTATATGACAAATTAACGAAATAGGCTGGCCTGTGAACATTAGGTGAAATCGGTTGCGTTCTTCACTTTGGAAACATACATTTTTATAATTGAAAAGTCACGAAATTTCTCATATATTGATTTTTTTGTTTGCTGAATGCGAATCCGATGTCAGATTTTGAAAATTCAAAATGACAATTCAAGCGATGGCGGCGAACCAAATGCAAAACGATATGCCATCTTGAATTTCTATATTCCGAGTTCAAATTCGTATTATCAGCGACTCGGAAAAAGTATAAGCGATAAGTTTCCCAAATACGTTTGCATGTGTTTATGCATTTATTTATTTGTAAAAAAAAAAAAAATCATTTTTATTATATAATTGTTTATAATTAATCAACTACGCAGTATGTTAATACGTATAATATCTTGCATTTGTTAAATAAATGTCTTAGCTATATATATATAAAAGGTGGCATCATGGCACAAAGGGTTAAGAATAAAGAGTCCCGAAATCCGAGAATAGGAAAATCTAAGCGAACCAAACTGAATACTTCGTCCGATCTGCTGTCTTGGTCGAAGTAATAATTCGTATATAGGCATCGTAAAGAATAGATTGCATCATGAATATACATGCATACAAGATATTATTCAAGATTCTTCAATGTAAACTGAACTTTCGGCTCGTTGAAGAAATTGATGTACATATACACGTATCCAACTGTTTTATCGTTAACTGAACTGGCGATATTCTCTCGGCGTCAAGGGTAATTGCACTCACTGCAATTTTTGCATTACACACAAATACATCTTCGCTCTCGAATCAGCCGGAGGCAGCATTCGAGGCTGGGATGTATATATACTAAACACGAATCGCGGCTCGAGATATATCCCGGCAGATATCATGAAAGAACTGTTTTTGACAATTTACTTTACCGAGTCATTCCTTCATTGCTTGCCAGCCTTCATTCCAGAATCCTTCCTATGTATTTCTTACGTCACCACGATTTGACCTTCTGTGCAAAGAACAATTAATTATTCAACTTCGTATATAGCGCATTATTGAGATATTCAAAAATATATATATATATATATATATATATATATATCTCTCCGAACTTAATTCATTCTAACAAACTATTAAATAAAATGACAATTAAAACTATTTAATTTCAATAAATATAATATAGTTATTTGTATATACAACATTTCTCATTGTCTAATGTTGTCTCAT
>JAPYZR010010954.1:0-13021 GCA_030522945.1 Trichopria nigra
CTCAGGTAATATTTCAGCTGAAGTGATTTTGCCAATTTTTCGTTTGGCCTCAATGACGAAATTACGAACTTCGACCGACTTAAATTTTGCCTTAAGTGAATAAGACTCAGATGGTAAGATTTGCGGTGCCAGGTTTGACGCAGGTGCACGTTTACGTTCAACTTTAGCTATCTCGAGTACGTCTCCACACAACCCCGGAAGTTTTAAGCGATTTAGTACTCGCGAAAAAACCTCTGAGTGCGGAAGCGTACAAGAGGTCGGAATGCAGGTAACGATGATTTCTGAAGTTGGTCTTGCAAGTGCCGTTGAGTGCTTGATCTAGGCTACATCGGCAGAGAGGGCGTTACACATCTCAGTGTTTTAGCGCACTGCCGTTGAAAAGGTAGATATCTCTTGTCTAATGGCAATCGTGTCTGCCTTAATATCCGCGATCGCGGCAAGCAGCTGCGCAAACTGTTGTTGGCTTGACGTATTTCCATATGCCATTGCCCGCTGATTAGAGGCAACCGAAATAGGTGATAGAGGTGTTATAACAGATGAGGTATGAATCGTCGCAGTCGTAGTAGAAGTAGTGTGTAGTGGTAAGGTAAGATTGTTATTATTTACACTAGCAGGCAGAGACAGCGTTGATGTCAACATATACGATAAGGAACGTACACAATACACGAAATTTGGTTTAGCCGACTAAACCGTAAATAACTAAAAATGTGCAATTTTGCAAACGACTTATGGAAGGCCGAATTACATGCAGCGCAAATGTGTTTATCGATCACAGATTTATGACACTTAGCAGAAGTTGAGGCGTCAAATAGATTTGCTGTGTGTTTCTTTCTGGCAAATGACATTTAAAGAGGCATACCTTTTTCGCAATTATTATAATTTAAGGATTTTGAGTGTCGAGTTTCTACTGGTAGCCTGGTGTGTGCGCGCGTGTGTGTGTGTGTTGGGCTGAGTGTGTCCGTGAGCCTGCGCAGTGCCTGTCCGGTTTAAATTCCACGATGACAGTTAACCACCGAAAGCCAGACTTGATTTTTCCAAAAAGGCACACAGTGGACCAGAAGAACAGAGTATCGCTGTGCAACTGCGGTAGTGAGCCAGTCCACCCTAGGTGCGCCTTCTAAAAAAGTTTCCCGCTTCAGGGAGTAGATTATGATGTGAGAAAACCGAAATATTTGAGGAGCGACAAATATTGCGTGTGCACTACTCACCGGTTGAACAGAGAGTGCTTGATAGGTGCGAGAGCTGCAGATCGTCTTTTTAGATGACGCCATACTTACATTTTGTCGAGGATGTAGGAAAATGCAGAAACCGACATCAAGTATAGCAGCGGTCTAGAGTCATTTCACCATCGAATAAACAACCTTCCCAAATGTAAACAAACAGCGTGGCTCGTCTTACACATAGTGAACTGCTGCTTGAATACAATGGAAAAATTGTTCAACCGATGGGAATCGAACTCCCGTCCTACGACTTGGTAGTCAAGCGCATTTCCACCTGAGCTACCGAAGCCACTCTCTCAGAGAGCGAGAGAGAGAGAGAGAGCGAGAGAGAGATTGATTGATTGATAACGATTTTATTAGTGTCCTGGCCACTATGGGCCGTGGACAAAATGTAAATCATATCCTGCCGTTACAATTCTTCGGGTCAGGATATACAAGGTTTTTGAGCCCTATTTTATTGAGTTATTTATTTCTCAAAATTATTGAGAAAAGAGAGAGAGAGAGAGAGAGAGAGAGAGAGAGAGAGAGAGAGAGAGAAGATGGATAAAAAGAGAGATAATAATCATAAAGAGTGTTTCTGCGGCGTCCTCACTGAAAAAAGCTCGTGGCGGAAAGGGGTATCAGAGGGAAAGGTGTTTCGGAGGTAAAAAAAAGACAGGAAGAGAAGGAAATGAAAAGAGAGAAAGAAAAAGAAGAAAAGGGTAGTTCGATTCGAATTTACTCACTCGTGTTTGCAGGCTGGTTATCCTCTTCATCGTGGCTGGCTACATGACTAATTAACTGCGTGGCTGATTGACTGCATGGCTGATTGACTGCGTGGCTGCATCCGTGGCCAGACGCGTGACAAAGGACCTCGGAATGTTCCTCATTGCGCGACCGAGCGGTTGAAAGGCCAAAAATGAGGACTCGAGAGCGCGAGAGGCACAAGAGCTCGAGAGCGCAGAAGCGCGAGCGGAAAAGAGAGCGAGCCCTTCGTGTTTCGTCTTTTTATATCTTCGTTCCCCTTCTTTTTGATTTTGGCCCAGACTTTTCTGGAAGGGTCTGGAGCGTAGGGAAATAACGTTTCCTGGAGTTTAATATTGAAAAATACGGTGTGCGTGTTCGTGTACAAAGGAGTAAAAGTGAGTAGCGCGCAGTTTAGACGTTAACGGGAAAATTCGATCTACGGTATTCGGTATGCAGTACGAGATGTGGAATTCACTATCTGTATGCTGACCCATTTTGCCAGTTTTTGTGAGGTTTTCTATTGAACCTTTTACAAAAGTTTGAAGGTTTTCGAAAACGCATACACGTGGCGTTAGGAGGACGTAACATTATCACCGGTTTTATATACCGGTGTAATGAATGATTTTATCCACATTTCAGGAAATTTTCTTAGATATCACAAGGCCCTTTAACTCTTTGGTGTACCATCTAGGATATGTACGAGATTGAATAACCTTTTTTTGAAAATTTCTCACAATAAAACTGTATAATAGATTATAAAAAGAGGTAGTGATATTATTGACGTCCGAGTCTCCAAACAATTCCTCCCAATCTACTTTTGATAAACAGTAGTTTAAGCTACTGTTTATCAAAGCTATTTAAGAAATTTTTCACTTAAGAAAATTATCAGAATAGAAGTTTTTACTATTATTTTAGTAGTTTAAGCTACTATAATCAGCATTACGAAAATCGAGATAACAATCGTGATGAAACAATAGTCGTGTATTAACATTAACAATACGAAAAGCACAAGTAGCTTGATGATGATCTTTTGGCAACAGCTCTGAAGTGACGATTGTAGGATGCAAAACTGAGTCCGACGTAAACAGTAAATCTAAGGTAATATCCTTTAGATGGCAACGGTAAAAGCTGATGCAAATTTAGAAATGACATGGTGTTTTCAAAAACATTAGCGGCTTTCAGAATACCAGGCTCCACATAAGATGTCTTTTGTAGATAATCTGGTGTCTCATCCCGAATAATATAAGGCAAATTGAAATCACCAAAAATAATCCATGGAAAGCCATCATATTTACATGCTAATTGCTCAATATTCTGAGTGAATTGTAAGTATGCAATAGCAGGAGATTTCGCAGAGAAGTATGCTAATGCTACAAGTATTTTATCATTTTTCAAATTAATTTTCACCCCAATGTACTCTTCAAACTAGTAAGAGCATTCAGCGTGAAACATTGCAGATATCAAATTCTTTTTAACGGCTACCACCTCAAGTAGTATTGTTTAGTTCATAGTGTCTATCCCGCCTGTAAATATTGTATTCATCTAAGCCTAATTCATTATCTGTAACTCCCTCATGCAGCCATGTTTCGGTGAATGTTATTATACTAAGATCCAACATTGATGTAGCAGTGTTAATTTTAAGATTTTCTAATTACTTCGACCCGCACGGATATGGTGCGATACTCTCGGGCCACTCTTAGCGCCACTGTTCTGCAGGCATGCCGGGAAGTGACTCCGTAGGTCTTTTTGCTTCTAATGGCATCCGCCCAGACGGGGGCTCCGTAAAGAATTACAGAGCTCACCACCGAAGCAAGGAGGGATCGAAGGTGTTGTTTCGGTCCCCCTATATTGGGCATTATGTACCCAAGCACGCGAGGCACATTCAACGCCTTAGTGCCTGCGTTCTGAAGATGTTCCTTAAACGACAGTCGCGCGTCGAGTGTAACCCCAAGGTACTTAATAGTGTCCCTTGTTCTAATCTTTTTATCCACCACCGTGAAGGTAGCGTACATCCTCTTTTGCGTTCTAGAGATGAGTACGGCCTCCGTTTTCTCAGCCGCCAAATAGAGTCCGTTTTTTCTCAACCATCTAGCCACCACCTCAATAGCGTCATCTCCAACGTATTGCACCTCGTCGATGGTTTTTGCGACGGGAAAAGCTACCATCGTAACCCCGTCCGGAAGCGTTTGTTTGAGCAATCCGTCATACAAGACGTTCCAGAGCAGAGGTCCTAGTTCCTGTGGCACGCCTTCCGTGATGTTATGGGAGCGCTGCCGTCATCGGTATCGTAGAACCGGGTACGGTCTGTCAGGTAGCTTGAGATGACCCTTCTGAGGTAGAGTGATACCTTTAGTTCTTGTAAGGCTAGCATGATGCAATCCCATCTGGCCGAGTTGAAGGCATTCGTCGCTATCGCCTTCACCCTATCGATTGCATCAATGGTTGAGCGACCCTTCCTGAAACCCAACTGGTTATCAGAAAGACCTCTATCTTCGTCGATGGCTGCTTCAAGCCTGGCACATATTATCCGCTCGTACAGCTTCCCGGGAATATCCAGCATGCAGAGTGGTCGGTGTACGGATGGCTCGTCCAAAGGTTTAGAACCCTTGTGAAGCAGCATCAACTTCATTTGCTTCCATTGCTCCAGGAAGCCGCTGGTGCCGGCTGGTGGCTCGACTGCACCAGGTTCTGCCAACAGACCAGTGCCGATAGGACGTTCTCGATGTTCTGGGAACAATTGGCTGACTACTCTGTCGAGGAAGTGTGTTCAAGATGGAGCATTTATTCCCTTGGGCTTGATCTTATTTATGACCGTTTTATATGGTCGTCCCCAAGGGTACCGGTCCACCTCCTCGCAGAAGTCTTGCCAGCACCTTCTTTTTGTTTCTTGACGGCAGCATTAAGTTTCTTCGTTTTTTCTTCATAAGCTTCAGTTAGATCTTGGTATCGCGGCTTATGAAGAGCTCTCTGCAGTCTTCTAGTTTTAAGGCACTCTCGCCGGGTAGCAGCGATGTCCTCGTTCCACCAGTATACTGGAGGCCGACCGCGACGCTTAGTCTTCGCGGAAATGGAGACATCGCAGGCCGATATTATGGCTTGGGTGAGGCTTAGAGCCCTTTCTTCGGCTTCTCCCGCCACAGCTGTTTGTTCCAGTGAGCAGAGGAACATCTCCCGGTTGAATGCGGAGGGTGCCCATATCCTTTTTCCTTTAAAGTTGCTGCTTCCAGGTGGCCTGCTGTTTAACTGGAGCTGGTGCACCACAGCCTGGTGATCACTGCCCGTGTATCGATCGCTAACTTTCCATTCGTGAACCTCCCTCATCAGTTTGGGGTCGATGAAGGTCAGGTCAACTATTCATGACTTATCGCCCTTGATGTAAGTTGGCTTTGTTCCGACGTTAGCGATCTCGGGCTCCAGCGTGGCAAAGGCCTCAAGTGAGGCGCGACCGCGATGGTTTGTTTTCGCCCTCCCCCAGTCGATTGCCCATGCATTAAAATCCCATCCGATTACTGCTAGTAGTCGGGAGGTTTTAGCACTCTCAACAATGGCGTGCAGGGATCCTAGGAAATCATCGAATGTATCACAGGATGGGAGGTAGCGTTCACATCTATTCCACATTTGTTCAAAGATATGTTTTGGCTGAACTTCGATCTGATTAGATTTTGGGATATATTAATAGTAAAATGGCGGAGGGGTAGGGGGGAGGGGAACAAAAAACATTTTCTTGATAAAATTTAGAATTCCATGTCTTTCTGAATTTAGTGACAAAACTTGCGAGTGAAGCGCGCCAGGGGTCCAAGGGACCACGCCCCGATATATACAATGGAGGGAGGATGATCAAAAAACATTTTCGCAAGTTTTTGGGATGTTACTTGGCACGTTAAATTCATCGTAATATATTAATTTCGTCCAACCTACGGTGAAGGGAAAAATTTTGAAAAGTTTATTCTCAATTTTATAACATAAACGTATAAAAAGAAGCACATTAATCTATATGGAAATATAAATAATTAATACATTTCAGCTTCATATATTATCAATAGAATTCTGTGGATGTGTATGGGGCAAATGTGAATTGGCATATCAAATTCATAAACTTATGGCACTCTGAGCGGGTGCGGCCGAAGGCCGCCGTCGCGAAGTCTGTTTAGTCAATGAGGCCCGAAGCCCCGAACACGGTCAATCTTGCGAGCGAAGCGTGCTACGCGCCAGGGGTCCAGGGGGCGGAGCCCTCGGTGGGTTTGGCGGCCGGAGGCCGCAGGGGCGAAGCCCATAGTTTGTTTTTTGATCTTATACCACGAATATTTTGATAATATAAAATAGGCTCACTTGGCGACGAAATTAGTTTAAATTCATAGAGTTGCTGCGTTGAGCACCATCAACTAAAGTTGGAACGCCTTTGATGTATTTAATGATCTTAATATTGTGCGGATGATCTTCATTGTGCTTTTTCAGCCTCAAATGTAGGCGTTGGAGATGTTTGCGTTGTTTCAGCGTCCTATCAGCGGAACATGTGATGCCATCATGAAGTTTAGGTCTATTTCTTAAAAAAGAGACAATTTGCATGGGTGATTCCAGAGTAGCTACAAGTGGTCTATTCCGACTGGCATTTTTCTTCCCCATGCGAAAGGAATTAAAGGAATATTAAGACCAATAGTGGTCGGAAGGGGTTTACTTTTCCTGACTTGGAAGGATCTTTTCATTTCCTATAAATTCGTGTGCTTTTTTACTTTTTTCGTTATTTATATTTATATTACTTTCTGAAGAGGATCCGCACTTTGGATCGCAACGTCAAAATATTTTATTTTTTATTTTTAATTTAGTAAAATTACGGTTTTTAGTTTTTTAATTTCTCTGGATTCCAGTCGCAGTTATTAAGTTTTTAATAATTTTTTAGTGAATTACATTGCAGTATGCACGATTTTACCTCAGAGCTCAAAGATGATATTTGATTAGATAATTTATTACCCAATGACGATATTTGTGAAGATAGTTTGTGAATGTTGACCTTACAGGCTGTTCGAAAATTTTCGAGATCGGACATCATATCTTCCTGAAAAGGATTTAATATATCCATAATTTGCTTTTGAACAGCTTCTGACGATGGCGCCTAGTGCGATATTGGAGTTTTTTGATTTCCAGAAGAAAAGTTCTCAGTGCCTAAATCAAAGTGCACATTTCTGGAGATATCCGTCGGCAATGTAGATGACAACGGCGACTCACGTAGAGTGCATGAGGCACAGAAGAATGTATTTTTCTGGAACATGTCATCAGTCGGCTTGGCACAGCTGCAATGATAAATAATTTTACATAATGTGCACTCAGTGGCAGCTGAACGATGCTTTTTGAAACCTCCTGAGATGTGGCATTGATTATATGCACATTTCATAAGCTGTGAAAGAGAAGAAGACATATCTATTGACATCCTCAACGTCGCCATGAAAAATGTTATTAACCGCACTCACAATATGTGTATAATGTGTATAAACTTTAGCGTTCAGTGTCACTGGAAATATATTCACAAATAGTATACAGGCACAATTACGGAGAAACTCTAGTATGTTGACATTAGGACAAAGTTTGTAAATAAATAAAATATACTATAATAATATAATAGACAAGGCTGCATTTCATACATTTAAAATTTAAACTAGAAGTTTTATTTGTATGTTTCCGAGGGTGTTTACTACTTGAGGGTAAATTCCTAAAAGTTGTAGGACCCTGGAACTATCGACGCACGCGAAATTTATAAATCGTTATTTTATTATACAGGGTCCAGCTCCTGAGTCTAATAGTAGTGATACTGGTAAAGGGGTGTCGATCTGCAAGGTCGGAGAATCCGATCTATTGTCACGTTTACTGGGCAAAAGGGCTCGATTCTCATTCCATCTTATTGCTCTCATGTTCGCACGATTGGTAGGATGGCCAGTCTCTGCCTCCCTTCGAGGTACGCGCGATGCGTTTACCGAATTCTGTAGATTACTTCTGTTGAACGATCCTTCGCTTTGCCGCTTACGGGCGAAACGTTGCTCAAGCATATGTTGCAAAAACTAACAAAATCACGGGCTTGAGGTATATTAAACAATTGGTCGCAATAGGCAATAGTTGTGCCGACCTTACAGGTCTGAAGCGACAGACTCTCGCTCGGTGACCGACCTTGCGGCAAGACTCGCAAACAAGTTTGGACTTGCTTCGTGGCCCGGTCTATTACAAAGTTGACATTTAACCCTTTTAGGGCGACATTCGCGGGCCATATGCCGGGTCGATCGCATAATTGGCACCAGAGACTATCCCCCCGTTGTCTGCAATCATTCGACGCGTGTGAGGGACTGTCGCAGCGTCGCCGTCGCTACATTTCTTTCGATAACACGGAACACTGTAGCGCTTCGTGAACGGTGCGATTGCAAATGATCATTTGTCATATGTCCGTGTTGCGCTTGATGCCATACCCTCATTCTGTCTCAGGTCGTGGCACGCTAGCTGCGGTTCCAGGGGGTCTGAAATATATGCTGCGAGAAGTATTTGTACAGACACATTTATTCAATGGAGCACCTTTTGCACCATTCAACAAAAAAAAAAAACACAAAAAAAAGCGCACGATCTTTAATGATCCACGTAAGAGTTTGTCGTCGTCAAAATCTTGATGCGAATTTTTCGGCATATGAAGAATATGGCGACGAAGCACACGCGTTCCGCTAAGATACGACCGCCTAGGCTCGATCTTTCGTTATACCGATCGAATCCGTGCTTGCAGTATAAAGTGGAATTTCGGAAAATCCGTGCGAAGTGAGGCGACTCACCAAACAAATCAGAGAATTGTACGACTCTTCACACGCTGCGAGCGAATTAGAAACAACTTGCCCGTGGAGCACTGATGCCAAGTTGGCGTAGTGGGGCTGTACATTTTAAATACAAATCTACAGAATTTTCTGGAGATTATCGCAACTCTGCCGTGGAGACGAAAATCGTTCACGGGGCACGCGTATCCACAGTTTTCTGATATCTGCCGGAAATCTTCCCAACGGCTTTTCGTTCGATCAACTTCGATCAAAGCTAGCTTCGAGAATATTCCGAAGATAATTTTCAATAATATTATTGTTTTTCTCAGGCAGGCGCGTTTGAATTCAGCGGAATGCGGTGCGTTCACGCTCAGAGATGGCGCGGCATTGTCGAAATTGGGCGACGACCGACTCGCAGGTCGGCATCGCGCAACAGTCCGTAATTAGGCCGCCAAGATGCTCGGTTTTATTCATAGGGAGACTAAGGATTTCAAAAACGTGTCTACTACATTTTGCCTTATACGTGCTTTAGTCATATCGCATTTTTTTATATGCTTCACCTATCTGGTCTCCCTACACACAATGCAACACTAAATTGTTGGAGGAAATCCCGCGAAGGGCTCTTAGATACTTAGCCTTTAAATCCAGTCATCATAGCGGCCATATGGTCGTGCGTGCTAAGGTTCTTATTATATATATAATAAAAAAGCTTAGTTCGCACGAACTGATCGTCGCGAAGGTCCCGAGTTCGAATCCCCGTTTGGCAATATATTTCCGAATTTATGAAAAATAAATATCGAAAATAAACATTGCTGGCGAAGGTACGAATTCGGGACCGATGTCGACCTCGACGCGTCACACTTGCTACGGCATAGACCCCCGAATAGGTTGCTGACGATACCGACATTTGGGTTGGGGGGACTGGCTCTGGGTGGGTGTAGTGTGTCTGTTCCGTCATGTTACTCTATCTGTGTTGTCCATCCTTTACCTCTCCACCCGAGAGCCGATCCGCAAACAGACAATGTCATTAAAACGTGGGTAAATTAAAAAAAAATCCAGTCATCCCATGTCACCGTTACACCATAGCTTTCTTCATATATCTACAAAATTCCATTTTCCATCTATTATCTCCTTACATCGTTATCAAGATGCTCTGTTATTTTTTCGTCTTTTACAAGTCTCCGGCGATTCTGCTTTATCATCATTATACCATCGCAGGCAACCTCCCTACTCTATCCGAAATCACAGAAGTATCGTAAAATCGACGTGCACTACCAATTTTACTCTAATTGGTATTTTTAATACCAATTAGAATTGTTTAATACCAATAGAAATGACAAAAAGAGTGAATTATTGGTATTTAATACCAATAAATAAAAAAAAAAAAAGATTCTGGAATAATTTAAACAAAGTAACACGTTCTTGCATCACATATGGTGAATTGAAACGTCATGCATCCACTGAACTCTTCAGTTTTTACCGGTAGACATGTTTTATCTTATTGAATAGTGTTTTATTATATAATAATGGTTTATTTTCGTTATGTCAATTATTTTCATCTTTATTACATGTATGTATGTAATTACTGTTTTCTTAATTGTATATTCTTTATTAGGTTCATATTTGTCTCGAAAATAAATAAATAAATAAATAAATGACAAAGTTACTGTCGCGTTTTCCTTATATACCGGAGCCGCTAACGAATGCCGGAACCAGCTCGACAGAGCCAGGAATGAAGGTGACAAAAAAGGCGAAGATGGTCACGACACTTGTTTATTAATCGTCACTAATCCAATTATTTACACTATATGTTCACAGAAGTGAATGACGGTGCCGATACTCCACAACAATTTGTATCCGCACGTGTGTTGTTTCGACTATTACAATTACGACTAAAAAAAGCGGGCCGCTGTTAAGCTGCGAAAAATGAGCTCCATAGTTTAGCGTGCCGAGCTTTATCGAAAATGCGAAAAATCCGTTGACCGTCTCGACAATGAAAATTTTCAAAGCGACGGTTGACGTCTGCCGATTGTTTATTTATCGCGCTCGTGCGTCGATCCCACGCCACGGACGAGGTGTGTCGGGGGAACTCGGATCCCGTCGCATCGCTTACATTGCGATGCGAGATCCCAAACAGTTACAAATATTAATATCCGTCATTTAGTCAAGTGCGATACAAAAATAATGTGTGCATTGACGTTTTGTATAACATGTGCATGTTTCAATTAGTTCATAATTATGTCTATACGTGATCATAAGATTGCATTTTCTACCTTATGGGCGATAGAAGTTGTATCTTATGACTACATTTATTCATTTCATTTACTATTGTCGTATTATAATACTTACGTGTAATTTTATATATTAAGGGATAAATATCGCGATGAAATTAATTTTGATAAAAATCTGGCCGAAAACATGTCCGAAATAAAAAATGCAACAGCAACTGAAGCCGGAAAAACCCCTCTATTGCTCTCGATGCATCTTTCGGGCGGACACTTCACAAGTAAGAATCAATTTACGTACATTATAATTAATTTAAAACCTATATATTATGCAGTATTTAGCTTATTAATGATATATTCTTTAATATTATATCATCACATTTACTGAAAATACAAAACTAACATGCAGCACTCGTATTAAACACTAACAGAGCCAACATACAAATCATCCACAATCTAGCCTGATAATCTATACTTAATGAAATCCTCAATAGTTCCCTGCACAACCGTCGAAATTCAAATGATAAAAAATTATCATAATTTAACACTATGGTAATAGATGGAATAAAAGCCTACTTCCCTCAATCCAAATTCCTTTGAAAGAATTTACCTGAAACTTATGTTAACAATATATTTTCTTGTGAGCTAAGGTGAATCAAGTACCTTTTAATTCTCAAAGCTATATAAAGGCCTACTCCGTTTCCATCCGAGTTTGTACAAACACACACGCGCGCGCGCTCTGTTCAGTTGTGTAGTCGTTGGGTTACGTGACTACGTGACTTTTACCGGGACCCCCCCCCCCCCCCCCCCCCCCCCTCTTTTTTTTTTTTTTTTTTTTTTTTTTTTTTTTTTTTTTTTTTTTTTTTTTTTTTTTTTTTTTTTTTTTTTTTTTTTTTTATAATAATGTATGTTTAACGGTGCTGGGGGGAGTACAGTGTTATGGAATTCCCTGAGGTTCCGCAATATTTTAATGCGATGTCCCGATAAAATATAAATCCATGTACATACATCTACAGGGTGGCCGATTTATCTGAAGACATTGAAATATCTCGAGAATTATACACTGAATCAAAAATGTTCGAAATATAAGTTGTTCGACATGAAGGGATCCAGAGATTCAAAACGACCCCCTCCCCCGACTCGTGGAGGGTGGGGGGGGGGGGGGCGACATAATAAAACTTGAATAGGAGGCCCCATTTTTTATTGCAGATTTATAATCTCCCGAAAATTTTGCGGGGTGGGGGGGGGGGGGAAGATCGTTTTCTCAAGAATCTGTACGCCGTAGAAAAAAATGTTTTAAATAAAAAATGTAGCTGAGATAATTTTGAATAAAAAAGATCCTCTGCACTTTTTGTGTACAATGAACCGTTCTCTCAGAAACGACGCTTGAACGGTGATTTTGAAAGTCAGTTACGCGCGCGAAATCAAATTATTAAATAAAATTTGTCTCAACTGGACGGTAAAAATTCGATATCTTTTGAACAGAGTGTCGTATCGACAAAAATCAAAGTGCGTTTTAAAGGTGAAGAGTGCAGCTTTCATATGCATATTTGCATTTTGCCGCAAATATAGTCTGTGTCTTTTAAAACTGTTAAATAAATAAACGTAGCGCGTTTTTTGCCATTTTTTACGATTTACATGAATTCAATAAAATTGATCACTTCCATTGATCGATCACTGTGCAATTTCCATTGTTATGGCCTAAACTTCAAAACCTATAACATGAAATGTTGCTTTTGAGTTTTGGCAAAAAATACGAGGCATTTGAAATATGCCTAAAAAACGCTGAATTACACTGTTTAAATTGAACCCGTACTTGTACTTCTTTTCGATTGTACCAGGTACAAGGTTGTACGGGTTTTTTAAGTACACATCTTCAGCTATATATTCCACCTAATGCCGTCTTCGTGGAAGCATTTCCCGTGAAGTCAGATCGTTTGTAATGTAAGAGTTTAAATTGATCGCCAATATTAAATCTTAATATTAAATGGTCCTGCGTAATCTACGCCGGTGTGGTTAAACGGTCTTGACGGTGTGACTCGCGCAGCAGGTAAATCAGACATTAATTGTG
>JAPYZR010010965.1:0-13172 GCA_030522945.1 Trichopria nigra
TACGCTTGGCATCTATTATCGCGTTACGAATTTCGACTGATTTACAGAGTATTTTTAAGGCAAAGTACTGCCGCGTTGTGGTTTGACTTAGCTCCTTAGACTTAAAGTCGATTTTATTAATAGCAATGTAGTCATTATGTAGGTTAGGTATTTTTAGGTGATTTAATTCGCGCATGAAAATATCATGGAATGCTAAGCCACATTGTGCTGGAATGCCATTACACAGAGTATGGACGTTGGAGTATAGTGACTATAGCGGAGGATGGAGAACGTCTAAGAGCGATGCTGAGAACGTTAAAGTTATATTTTAAAAACAAAAAACTTGAATTGAGTGTGGAGAAGTCCAAAGCAATATTTTTTAGGAACGATGGGGGAAGAGAGTGTAAAAGAAGGGTTGGGAAATGAAGAGATCCAGGAAGTGAAAGAATTTAAGAATTTAAGGGTATTTGATGAAAAGTAATAACAGAACGAAGAAACATGCAAGGGAAAGGGTAAGAAGGGCAAGAATGGCGATGGGGCGGATATGGAGTTGCGGTGAAAGGAAATTCAGTGGGAATATAAAGTGGAGGTTGAAACTTTTCGATAGTACAGTAAAGGAGTGCTCATGTTACGGTGTAGAAATTTGGGGGTACAAAGAATGGGAAGAAGTAGAAAAGCTGCAAGAAAAATACCGCAACAGAAATGGCACAGGCAGACATCAGGATATATTATAAGAGAAAAATTGAAGTGTAATTAATGGCAGAAACAAGAAGAGGAGATTTTTTCGAAGAAAAGATGAATAAAGGGGAGTTGGGGAAAATAAAAAAAATGCACAGCAGAGAAAAGGAAGGATGAGAAAGAAAGGGTCGTGACAGAGTAGGCAAGGAATAGTGTGGAAAAAAAGAAAAAGACCTGTAGAGAAGAGTGTGTGAGAGAAGTGAAAAGGCATTGAATGAAGTCACTTACGATAATAGTGGAATTTGCAACGTAATGGGCGATAAATAGAAACTTAAATTTTGAAAGAAAACGTAAATATGAATTTATTTTAAAAGGGCATAAAAACTCCCCTCTTCGGAGACCTATGTGAATCTGGCACCCGACTTCACAATATCGAAAAAGTAAAAAGTGGATTTGAAAGAGCATCGATTGTACCCGATTGTACCGCAAAATATTTCATTTGTACCTCAAAGGGAAAAAAGTTAAAGAGGTTCCAAAAAACGCCAGCACCCGACATTAAGATAAACGTATCTAGTAGGATGCAAATTCAAGTGGTTACTTTTGCGGTTATTGAAAATGTCTATTACAAACCCGTCGTTTGTGTCTCCCCGGAAGTACTTTTAAAAAATTACAAATTCCAGATTTAGCATTCAACGAAACAGAAATGTGTTGTAACTTGGTAATCAATGAGGTACAAACGATACTAAAATTCGAGTGGTTACTTTTGTGGTTATTGAAAATGTTTATAACAAAGGTTTCAATTAGTACAGGTTTACAACAAAAATTCTTTTTTAAACATTACTCTACGATTTGTTTGTCGTTGTCATTTTACAAAGTATTTTGTGCATTGGTTGATGATTATGACCCGAAAATTGAGCAAATTCCGCGAGTTTGTACAAATTTTCCTATAAAAAAATGAAGACGGTTTTTCATTCCCCCTCCTCTGTTACTTGATGGATATATTCCAGTCTCTTATCGGATCTAAGTTGGGCTTAGACATTTACAAAAAGAGGTCATGAAAGCATTTCCGTTGATTTGTTCTCGAATTACATCGCGTACAAATTTAGCGTAACGAACATACATACGTGAAGACTAACGACCAAAAATTTTTTTATTGAAGTTTTGGGTTCCTTATGGTCTGAAACGTGGACATTTGATGAAAAAATAGGGAGTAATTTTTTTTGCCAGCGTGACCAAACTCAGTACTTCTTGCGACCTAAGGTGCGGGTCGAACCGTAAAAAAAAAAAATAAAGAAAATAGAAAATGCGAATTTCTCATTAAATCGAATAAATGCTTTCAAGCCCAAGAATGACCTCACCGCAAAATGTGAAATAAACGATAATGACGTAACATCCTCCGCAGCCGAAAAATGCGAAAATGAAGACATTGATGAAGACGATTCGTGGGAAAGCTACAGTAGTTCAGTAGTACAAGGATAGGAAAGTTTGTAGAAGAACTGGAATTACAGAGTGTCTCTTCAACTTAGTCCGGTAATCGACCAAATCCATACAGGTGCATTCGATGCAGTTGTCCAAGCTTTGTTAGTCGCATGCAGAGATTGGACAGCGTATCAGCAGTATTAAAAAACCAAAGTGGTGTATTAAAAATCGTCATAACGTTATCGTCGCTGGGTCCCTCGTGAAAGGTGTATGTGTAAAGAGCTTCTATGTTGAGCGCGATATTCGAAATGATAGGCTCTTCAATAGATGGCTACACAAACATATGTTCTTTAATTTCCAATAATTTATTGAAAATGCATCCATCGGTTGTGGAGTCTCTCGAATGTTTGGACTGTCAGCATCACAACCTTCGCAATATCGCGGTCATCGAGATATTAGTAAAACCATTTTACGACATGCGTATGAGAGGATTGCAGGAAGCACTGAACCAGTACAATAGTTCTACCAGCAGAACATGTAACTCCCGCAGAAGTACAAATGTCACATTTTCTGTGAAGGGAGGTCGTCATTAATCATAGACGTCGAACCGCTGTCAATACAGAAACTCGCAGAACGTGTATCGTGGCTGAACCTCGATCTGATTAGATTTTGGGATATATATACGCATACACATTTGGGATATGTATATACATATACTAAAATGGCGGGGGGGGGGGGGGGGGCAAAAACATTTCCCTGATAAACTTTAAACTTCCATATATTTCTTAATTTAGTGAGAAAACTTGCGATCGAAGCGCGCCGAGGGTCGAGGGGGCGGGGCCGCCAGGGCAAAACCACCAATTTTTGTTTCAAATTTCTGTTTTGGCTGATCTTAGATCTGATTAAATTTTTGTGATTTATCCATACTAAAATAGAGGGGAAAGTCCAAAAAACATTTTCGCAAGTTTTTGAAATGTTATTTGGCATGTTAAATTCATCGTTATATCTTAAGGCCAGGTTCTCATTCTCGGGGTCGAAAAATTGATTTTTTTTGTTTGCTTAAAAGTCACCCTTATGGTTTATAGAATATGTGGCCCAAACGATTTTTCGAGATCGAACGTATTTTGCGAGTTACAGCTCGTTTTGTGGAGGTGGTCTGTTTGCCGAAAAGCAGGTAATAAACGCGCGCTCGAACCGGCTTAATAGGGAGATCTTTATGCATACCTGGCTTGCAAATGTACAATTGGCAGCAAGTTTAGGACCCTCCGAACGAATTCCAACGATTTTTTAATCTGTTGTAAACACGTGTCTACGCAGGTATACCTGTGTATACCTGTGCAGACACGTATTCTCAGTCTTGCGATCGTTCTTCTTGCAACAACGTCGTCTCTTATGCGTTGATATCGTGTCAGAAATAAAAGTGCCGGAAAAATGCCGAATACGCGTAAATCAGTGGGAAATAAACAACCTAATTACCCGCGGAAAAAGAGATTTAGTTACGATGCTGAAAAAATGGAAAGCGAAAGAGATTTCGTAAGCACTTCTGCCAAGAAATTGAAACATGAACGATACGATGATATCGAAATCGACGTTTTGCGTAATAATGTTTTATCACAGTGTCTGAAATGTAAAGAATGTGACGGTGATATAATATTTACTCGCTCCTGTGAACGTGGACTTGGTTTCAAACTAGGCATAAAGTGTAAGTGCAAAAATGAACGTAGCTTGTCTTCGAGTCCGGTCGTGAATACCGCATACGAAATAAATCGCAGATTGATATTTGTGATGCGCATGTTGGGACTCGGACTACAATCGATAAACATTTTCTGCTCACTAATTTATTCAGCGCAAAGCTGTTGCAACGCATTAAGCGTATCTGGCGATGGATCATGAAAAAAGCAAGGATTTTCATCGTTATTTGGTGTCGCGACGTTGATCGGAAAGTACACACACAAAGTTTTAGATTTTTCCGTGAAATCATCTTTTTGTCAAAGTTGCACTAATTGGGCATCTAAAAAAAACACTGAGGAATATGAAGATTGGTATGAATCTCACCAAAGTACCTGCAGCATAAATCATAAAGGAAGTGCTGGTGGAATGGAAGAGGAATCGATGAAGGAAATGTTTTGTACATCGTCGACGGTGATACAAAAACTTTTAAATCTCTCCTTGAGCAATCCATACGATGACCTCGAGCTTGAAAAGAAAGAATGCGTAGGTCATGTCCAAAAGCGAATGGGTAAACGACTACGTGATGTCAGGAAAAATCATAAAGGAATCGAAGGCAGAGGTGCAGGGAAGCTGACCGATAAAATTCTCAAAGATCTTACTTTGTATTTTGGCCTTACGATAAGAAGACACTCTGATTCGGCCGACGAAATGAAATAGGCTCTGTGGGCCACATTTTACCACAAATGTTCCACAGATGAAAATCCAAGGCACGAGTACTGTCCGTCAGGACGAAGTAGCTGGTGTAAGTGGCGCATCGCAGAAGCAGAGGGTAAACTCGCCAGTTTTCACCACCCACCTGCCCTTACCGAGGAAGTTCAAAAAGCAATTAAGGAAATACACAAAACGACAACGAGTGTTTTAATTCTTGCGTGTGGAACCTCATTGCGGCGCTAAAACCGTAGAAATAACATCACATACAGCTGCAGGCATGTTCAATGAAGGCTATTCTTCTGTACTAAAGATTATGAACATGGTAGGAATTGCAGTCGGGCTGAACAGTAAAAATTTCGCCGAGAAAATAGACGAAAAGCGCGTCATGGCAGCAGAGACAACTTTTACAGACATTGCTAAAAGGGCCAGGGTGGAGAAATTGTCAGCCCAAATACAACAGTAACACATATTTGAAGAAGAAGAAGGCATCTTGTATGGTGCTGGAATCGGTGACTGAGGGTAAATTATCAAAAAACAAAAATTAAATACGATTTTTCAGTACGTAAAACTTAAAACGCGTGTTTCCCGAAACGGTGTTTTTCGGTGCGCGGGCGGCTCTACAGCTTTCACGAGTGAACCCATTTCAATATATGATGGCTCAAAAGAAAGCTAATTAAATTTAGGGGGCCTTCACGAGGAGTTTTTTTGAATACTAAAAAAATGGGTTAAAAATGGCATTTTTTTTCAAACAGCCGCCATTTTTTTTTAAAGGCCTTTTTTAAAAATCGGAAAACGATAAGGCCCCTCAAATTTCATCTATTTTAATAATTTTTTTGGTTTTTTGGTTTCAGAACAAACCATGAGGAGGGGGACGCACCCGCGCACACCCGTACATTTTCCATGCTGCTGCACGGAAAACGCCCTGCAGCCGCCATTTTTGAATTTTTTGTTGTTGAAAAAAATACAAAAATGTTCTTCGTTCATATATAAATAAAACCCATAAAGGTTTCCCGACATTACTTTATTTTATATCAAAAAAAAATTCCTGCAATTGAGGCATTTTAGGGTCCTGAGAATGAGAACCTGCCCTTAAGACAATATTTCGTTCAACCTACGGTAAAGGGGAGAAGTTTTGAAAATGTTCAATTTCAATTTTATAACACAAACATATAAAAAGAAGCACATTAATCTATATGGATATAGAAATAATTAATACGATTCAGCTTCATATACTATCAATCGAATGGTGTGGATGTGTATGGAGCAAATGTGAATTGGTATATCAAATCCATAAACTTATGGCACTCTGAGCGGGTGCGGCCGAAGGCCGCAGTCGCGAAGTATGTCAAGTTGGTGAGGCCCGAAGGTCCGAACATGGTTAACCTTGCGAGCGAAGCGAGCTACGCGCGACAGCGCGCCGGGGGTTCAGGGGCCGGAGCCCCAAGTGGGGTTAGCGGCCGACGGCTGCAGGGGCGAAGCCCCTAGTTTGTGGTTATAAAAGCATCCTTCAAGAACGTAAACAAATTTTTTATTTATAAATGTTGACTGTAGAGCGCTCTGCAGGCGATTTCAGGAACCTCCTATAAAAAAGACGATTTACGGTATACATCGTAACTCAAGATTGGATTATCTGAAATCGAAAATCGTTCTTTTGTACATGCATGTGCATTGGGCCCCAAATACAGTCCCATTGCATTCATATAGTACAAAAGTGAAATTGAACCTTCATTAAACATACCGGCGGCGATATTTGCGGCCATTTCAACAATTTTTGAGCCACTCGGAATTATTTTCGGCGTAATTTTCGAGAAGATTTGGTTGTAACTCTTGTTAATATTTTGTGTAAAGCCGCCTACATATCGTTCCAATATATTCTCGATACTGAGTTCTTCGTAAATTGGACGCACATCTTTAGAAACATCCGTGGCTGGTAATCGTGCTCAAAGTCGGTCAGTTCATCTGCTGGTCCGGCCCAAATTTCGTCAGTGGAACAGTAATGGAAATACGTTGCCCATATGACATTACGCATATCTTCAACAGATTCGCAATTTCTCCGAATTGCTAAACCTTAATAAACTGTAAGTTCGTCGATTGTTTTACCCGTAAGTTTTTCTTTGCCAGAACATTTTTTAAAATTTTTTTTCCGGCTTTGTTGACGGTTTCACCAGATACAGTTAATTCTGTAGCATGGGCTTCGCCTTGATTATCAGACGTGAGCTGTTTCTCTTGAGCGCAAGCTTGCCCGAAAGTTTTTTGGTGACTGTTTGTATGCATCCGTGCATATTATTTGTAATCAAGTCATAAATATTTTGAGTTATAAAAGCTGGCATGTGCATCAAGCCACAAAACTTTTTAGCACCTTTTAATCCTAATCCAATCACTCTCATTCCAAACAAAAAATGTCTGCTTATTACGTAGACATGTTTCCTCAGGCAAGCCCAAAGGTTATTTGGTCTCGATTTTTGACGTGTCAGATCAGTTAAGTATCGGTATTTAAGAAGTTGAATTTAAGACTGTCATAAGTTCACGCCTTGCAATTCTGCATTGTTGTACAATTATTGGATTATCCTTCCTCTCAGCACGCGTGAATAATTTGACGCGTTTCTTAATTATCTCTCGAAGGTCGGAAGTCATTCATTGGGTAGAGAGAAAGAGAGAGAAATATTCTTTATTTATTAATTTTAAAGATTACACGGTGTGACAACAAGAACAGTTGGCAGAGCATTTTATAATAAGAGAGTTAAGATGGGGGGGCGGGGGGGGGGGATAAAGAGACAAATCTTTTCAACATATTTTATGCAAATTATGAATAGATATTTTTGCAAACGCCTTAGAGAGATTAATTCTCTAATATTTGGTCACGATTAACTTTTTAAAGTAATAACTTATTTATTCTTTCTACTATATGTCCGTTGTAATGTTTTTGCATATTTCAGGTACCAAAATTCGAATAGGAGAGTCAAATTCACATGCCTGGAAACTTAATCCTTGTTTTGATACATGTACTGGTAGATTGCTTGACGAAGTTATCGAATATCCCTTGTTTTTGAAGAATGTCGTAAAGGTAATATACCTTATTTATTAAATATTACATTTTATATTTTTTCTAATGATTATATTACACATTATATTTTTTGCTAATGAATATCGATAGTGTCATTATGCGTATGACTTCGCCTGACGCAAGGCGGGCAAAGTATTGAATTTGTGGTCCAAGATTTCTAAAATTGACCACTCATTCCTTTCGCTTATTTGTGGACAATATGAAGATATTTAGATTAAATCGGGTTGAAGACATGAAAGTCGAAATGTCCTACATGATTTACGTATGTATGTGTTTACTCTCGATAACTCACGAACGAATAAACAGAATATATTCTGTAACCTCTTATTGGGATATATCTATCAAGTGCTACATGTCGCAAATTGCCGGTTTTCCGCCCAACTTCGACTTTTTTTACTTTTTTTTTCACTTTTTTCCATTTAGTTGAATTGTTTCGAAAACAAAATGGCGGCTCACGGAACGAAAACCCCTCATATTTTTAGCCATTTCACGGTTATCTCATGAAGAAAATGTCCAATCAACCTGCATTTTTCTTTAAAATACGCAGTTTCATGAGCTCGAAGCAATAATTGACACACATTGTTGCAAAAACAAAATGGCGGCCACAGAATGAAAAATCCTGATATTCCTGCCTTTTTTATAGTTATTTCACAAACTAGAAGTCCGATTAACATGAATTCTTATTTCAGTGGACAAGTATAATGCGTCCGAAGAAATGGTTGTCATTACAGTGGTTTAGAAAACAAAATGGCGGCGTACGGAATTAAAACCCAAATCATAGGAGCATTTGCAGTGTTATTTAACGATATAATAGGCGCATTTGATTACTTTGAATTTGATCGAAACGGGTTACTCGGGGGTTTTCGGTGTCGCTGAATTTAAATTCAGTATCAAAAACCCAAAATTTCGAATTGGGGAGACACTCAAAATTCTTTGAAAATTCTACACTGAGTAAAATGTCTTTTACCCGGTATTAGAATTCTAATATCCCGTAAAAGAACGTCTTTTGCCCATATGGACAGCTATATTTTCTTATACTTGTTAAAAGACGGAGATTTTAAAAACATTCTTGTAACTTGTACAATATATTTCTTATAATGGTTAAAATGGTTTTATTTTTCAAATAAAATAATGATTTGCCATAAATTATTTAGTGTAAATGTAGGACTTCAACGGTAACTGGTGAGTTGGCTAGACATATATTTTGGTGCTCCCTAATTAGATCAGAGAAATAATAATAATTTGTGTTTTTTACATCTTAAAACGCTGCCAAGTTCCGACCCGGAGCATCAGCTCTTCACTCATATGTAAGTTGTTTCGAAGTCAACTAAAAGCGATGGTTTGTTCTGATCGCACCGGGGTGTGCGCACTCACACCGACAATTCGCGATTCTCCGTCGGCGTGGTCAGACCCGTGAACTTTTGAATAAATCGCCGAATTTCATGTGTGTCGATTTTCAGCGTCGCAGCGCGTTCCGAGTTAGCCTCGAGTCGCAACAGAACTATTAGCGTGAATCGCCAGCATTGCAAATTTTGTGCGACCTTTCGCTACTCGTGGTGGAACGTCTGTTATCTGCCGTCTGCGATCGTACTGTGTCGCTACCGCATACAATTTTAGTTTTGTGACAATAAAACATAAGTTTAGTGCACATTATTGGCATTTCTTATAATTCGAAAAGAAAAGAAAATGGCAAGTATAGAGGAAATGGAAAGAATTATGGTAAGAGTACTAAAACAACAGAAAGAAGAAATAGTAAGAGATATAAAAAGAGAATTACAGGAAGAAATGAAAGAAATGGAAAAGCAAGTAAAGCTAAAATTTGAGAAATTTAAAGAAGTGGAATCGGAAAAGAGAAAGAAGTTAGAAGAAGATAATGAAGTTTTAAGGAGAAGAGTGCAAGAAATAGAAAAAGCAGAGAAGATAAAGAAAGAAGAGAAAGAAGATTTAATGTAGACATGCGGGCAGAGATAGAAGAAAGAAATGTAGGAGAAGAGGAAGTAGAGGGGATATAGCAAAGGGATATTATTATAGATAAAGAGAGGTGGAGTATTATAACGATTTACAATAAAGAGGGGAGTAAAGAAGGGTTCGAGAGGTTGAGAATGATGATAGGAGAGAGGGAAGAAGGAAATGTGCTGGTAGTAGGAGATTTCAATGCCAGAATTGGTAACGAAGTAGGGTGGAGTGATCACAAGGGAGAAGAAGGAGAAAATGGAAAGAACGGATGTCGAAAGACGGAGTTACAAATAAACAAGGTAAAGAATTGATCAAGATGGTGGAAGGGAGAGGGTGGATGATATTAAATGGATCGAATAAAGGGGTTGAAAAGGGAGAGTGGACATATGAAAAAGCGGGAAGGAGATCTGTGGTGGACTATGGGATTGTAAATTTGGAGGCAGAAGAAAAAATAAGATAATTTAAAATAGGATGCAGGGTAGATTCATATCACCACCGAATAATGATAGAAGTAGGAAATGAATTTACAAGGGAAATGAAGAGAGAAGGGGCGGTAGAGATGATTCAAGATTGGTCAGAGGATGAAGTAGAAACTTTAAAGAAAAATATTGAAGAGGTACAGTGGGAAAATATGGATGTGGAAGGAGGATGGGAAGAATTGGAGGAAGTGATAAAAAGAGTAGTAAAAATGACGAGGAGAGGGAGGGGAAAGGACGTAGGTTGGGTACCATGGTGAGACTGAGAATGTAGGGAGAAAAAGAAAGATGTAAATACGGCAGGGAGAAAATATAGGAGGAAAAAGTTGGAATATGCTGAGTTTTTAACACGTAGAAGGGAATATAGGGATTTATGTGAAAATAAAGAAGCAGAGTACAGGAAAATCGAGGAGAGAGAGAGAGAGAGAAAAGACAACAAGATAAGCGCAGGCGTGGGAATTTACTAATAGAGGAAGGAAGAAAGGGAAAGGTCGAACATTTCATTAAAGTATTTGAAGGAGTTAAAGAGAAAAGTGTTAAGAAAAGAGAAAGGCAGATGATAGATAAAAAAGGGGTAGAATTAATAAATAGAGGAAATAAACATGGAAATAAAAAGATTAAAGAAAAGGGATTGATGGGATAAGAGATGAATCTTGGATAATGAGGGGGGGAAAATCAAATTACGGTCAGACTAGCGATTACCCGCGGACGGAGCACGTCGCGAATATTGTTTAAAATAGACGAGTCCCGTCGTTCTGCCCCGTGGCCTTTTTTTTGTTGTTCCTTGTGTGATTCGCGAGAGCGCCATTGCGCATCGATGCAGTTTCTGCGAGCGGCCACCTGCGATTCCGGCGAGCAGCAAAAAGTGTAAGTACCGGCGTCTTACTCTCTCTCCTCCTTGCTGTCAACGGCTGTGGAAAAGCACCCGTTGCCGCGCGCCTATAGAATTTCCTGGGTTGTGGAAAAACCTTTTTTTTTGTTGTGTTTATAGACAATAAATCTTATTTCTCTTTTTTTATTAATATTGTTGTTTTTCCTTTCTGCACCCCGACGCCTCCGCGGTCGTGCCTTTACGCGCGTAACTGGCTGCCGGTGGCCAAGGTGCCCTTCAGGCTTTTGCATCCTTGTTTTTTATATGTATTTCTATAACTAACTTAAAAATAGCTAACGAGCTTTTTGTATATACACAAAGTTCTGTTATAATTTATATCGCGGATATAGAAGAGGAATTAAAAAAAAGGAATAGGAGTAGAATATGGTCGATGGAATACACAGATGATATTGTGGTGGTGGCGGAAGATGAGGAAGGATTAAAGGCGATGATTAGGGGATTACGTACGAATTTAAAGGGGAAGAAATTAGAGTTGAGCTCGGAAAAATCTAAATTTATAGTGTTTAGAAATATAAAGAGGGAAGGGAGAAAGAACGGTACTGATGGTTTAGAAAGGAAAGTATAGAAGAGGTGAATGAATATAAATATTTAGGGTACTGGATGTCAAGGTAAGGAGGGGAAACGGAATACGTGAGATATATGATGAGAAAAACGAGAGTGGCAATGGGATGGATGTGGTGTTATGGCGAAGGAAAGTTCAAAGCGGATGTAAGATGGAGATTGAAGCTGCTCGATAGTATAGTGAAAGGAGTATTGCGCTATGGTGTGGAGATATGGGGATATAAGGAATGAAAGAAATAGAGGCTTTGCAAGAAAAATATTTGAGATGGATTTTAGGGGTGAATAGCAGCACACCTGGATATATATATATATATATAGTGAGGGAGGAACTGAAAAGGAGCAAACTGAAGGTAGAAACGGGTTGGAGGGCCTGAAAATTTGAAGAAAAGTTACAGAAAGGAGAGATAGGAAAAAAAGTATAATAGAACGAAGAAAGGAGGATAGCACAAGAGAAAGTGTAGAGAGAAGGAATTATTTATGGAGAGGAGGGGTAAATGAGGAAGCACTAAATGAATGGGGAGAGGAAAAATGGGAACGACTGAGAGAAGGAGATATAGAAGTAGACGTGCAGCAAAGGGGGGAAGAGGTTACGTGATCACGTGTATCCTGTAACTGCGCACACAGTATATCCAGTAAAAATTATATAAGGTTGCTAGTAATCCCAGAGTATTTAAGAACGAATAAAAAAAGAGAGGGAAAGAAAGTGCAGATGATCACGAGGTGGAGATGTGGTAATGAAGAAAGATGTATTGGAGGAATGAAGAAGAGAGAAAATGTTGAATATGCGGAAAAGCGAGAGAGGATATAAAAAATATGATAGAAGATTGTGAATCAGTAAGAGAGGGACGTTGCCATCCGCCCTCGTTGCCGATCGCCGCGTGCTGCTTCGAGCAGACACCGGCGCGAGTTCGCTCCGCTCTCACCAGGGGCTCGAGCGCTTTCGCCAGGTGCCCAGGCGCTCGCGCTACTAGCTCGCCCCACGGTGGGGCATGAAAGCGGCATTCAGTCAGTCGTCGCTGCGATGCCGACTACCTCGGTACGTGTTTTTACATAAGTAAGCTCCGACGTACTCCCCCCCCCCCCCCCGCCCCCTCGATTACTGCTGGTAGTCGGGAGGTCTTCGCACTCTCAACAATGGCGTCCAGGGATCCTAGGAAATCATCGAAGGTATCACTGGGTGGGAGGTAGCAATTGTATAATCTTATACCGGCCACCTCGACCCATGTGAATTTTGGTGAGGGGACAGCCATACTGTTGGATATGTGGAGATCTCCACACACCCAAATGGCCGCCTTGCTGGTGGTGTCCCTCACCCATTTAGGATCCCCAAGTTCCTGGTACACCATACAACTCCATAAGCTTAATGTCCTCTGTGGCCGTCACCCACCAGGTCACCGCCATGGTGACGGCTTGTACTACTTCCTCCGCAGTTGTGGCTTCGTCCATGTCCATGATCTTTATGGCCTCCTTATGAGTCGGGATTTTTACGTCAGCTGACTTGTTTAAGGCCGACGCAACCATCTTCTGCATCTCCAGGGTGCATACATCAGTCCTGCTTAAATTGATTAAAATTATTAAATCTTCTTTAATATTACTTTCGCAGCCACGTGTTTTTGTTTTGATGTGAAAAAAATTCCTAATAACATTTTTTTTTGCGATTTAATATTGTTACGGTATGCGTACGGACGGGTCCGGCCGGGTACGCTTCGCCTCGCTGTGCTCCTCGCTTTTCCATTCTTTCGTTGCGAATCGAAAAGGAATCGAG
>JAPYZR010010966.1:0-10564 GCA_030522945.1 Trichopria nigra
CAGAATGTCAATATCTCAAATGAAATATTTTGGAGACGTCACCGTGATATTCCCTTCCTACGTGGATGCACGAAAAATTCAGTAAATTCAACTAAATATTAGGTTACTCGTATCCAAATGCCAAATCAACTGAAATCAACGGCATATTTAGTATAATCAAATAAATTGTAGTTGTTACAACTAAATATGGTTCAAGTAAACTGCATGAAAGTCATATTAACGACATATTTTGTTGGTTTCAACTTAACTAAACATTTAGTTGAATTTACTGAATTTTTCTCTGAATGTGGGTGCGCGAAAAAGATTTATGTGATCCGGGTCAAAGTGACCCATTCATATTGAGACTGATTTGGACGCTGTACTTTTCACGTATCTCTCTTTATGCATTATAAAAGGCGAGATAAACACGCAACAGCTCCACTGAAGTATTCGGGTTCAAGAGCGATCGAAAACCGATAATTCGCTTCTTTCCTTCCCCATGGAAATTCAAATGTAGTTGCGTAAATTTTATGAAAAATCCGCATTTACCGCACCTTTAAATCTGCACATAATAGAACATGTTGTAAAATAGGAAATATAAAAAAAAAAATCGAAAGAAATTATAAAAGTTAGCGAACGCACGATGGAAATTGTTGATAATCCCTTCACATTTATGAAGCGTATCGAAAATTGATTGAAATTATTAAAGGTAAACAAGTGAATTATCGTCAGGTTTTCGCATCAATTTTGTCAAAGTTTACTTTTACAATTTTGCACATTGTTCCAATATCGTTGAGCAGACAGTCAATAACTGCCGGAGCAAATTGCATTGTATGCGAAATGTCAGCAAATCATTTACGTGATGTAGTACGGTAACTTGAGAAATGTTTTTGATAAACGTGATGCTTTTTATTTACTTTATAAGAACTGTTCTGAACCCTGCAAACATTGAAAGTAACAGTTGCGTAGCATTTACACAAACGTTATATAATAAGATATCTTTTTACGATTTCTTGTTACGTAACTGATATACAATTTTTACGTAATTGTTACATAATTGTCAAAATGATGTAACAAGTAACAATTATGCAACAAATACATCATGGCTTCTTTTTACATAAATGTTACATTAATGTTACATAATTGTCACATTATAGTTGACTGGGAATGTACCGTTTAAGAGTTAATTTTAAAATTACAGTTGAAATTAGGTTTTTACTTAATAACATATGTTTATATCTTATTGTGGGTGCTGATAATAAGATATATTTCGGCCATGAATTGTAGCCCTCTTCAAAAATTTGTTATTCTAGAAAAAAAATATACAAAATTACAAAAAAATATGAAATATTACAAAAAAAAAAAAAACTAAAACAAAAAATATAATAAAACAGTTTTTAACAATGTTTAAATAGACAGTCGGTTACAAATTTATATACCAAAAATTATATAAATAAATTACAATACATAAATAAATATTTTCTTACCAACAGCTCAATGACAAACTTCTAGCAAGTTTTCTTTGATTAAAAAAATGTTTTTAATTCTATAAAATGATGTTAGAATAAGATTGTTCTATTTTATCTTGCAATAAGCTCGTGGTCGAGAATTACAATTTATGTTTATATATAAAAAGTTGGATTGTCACACTAGAAATAAAAAATATTGTTGAGTAAAAATAATCTAATGAGATATCACGATAAAATATAAAAATTTTAAATTAATAAAAACCTTTAAAATGTCGTTTTGGTGGAGAATATCTAATCTAGTATATCTTCTACATTTAAGGTAGTATAGGTTTAAAAACATTATTTTCTCTAAAAGGTTTTCTTATTATTCTCCGAGATGTTATTTATATATGTGATACTAATGGTGTTTCTACATTTTATGTCGTTAGATGTAGTTCGAAGTGTATTATAAAGTTTAAAAACTCTTTTTCTAAAACATTGACCTATGAAAAATACTGGACATCCATTGTCTTTCAATAATTTCCTGACTATATTTAATTATTCTTCTCTAAATTTAGAAAAATTGAAAAACTTTGTCTACAAAATAATTGCATTGTTAATACATAATACGCTGTTAAGTATAAAATCAAACCCATAAAACTTAAAAAAATAGAAGATCTAGAAAGGAAAATTTGGAGTCAATGAAAAATATCTTATATGATATTGATTACCTCCCACGTGAAAATGTACGATCATTCTTCCATGTTTGAAGTAAAAGTATATCAAGCTCCCTTTAAAGTCGGATATCGAATTCACCTTCTATATATAAATCGTGTCTTATATATAAAAATCGCAAGCATATGAAATGATTTAGTAACCAAGAGTGTATCGTAAAGATAGCCAATTTTCATTTTTACGTCGTTTACCGTTTTTACGACTAACCGTGAATACTTGATGGCCGGGTATGCTTCGCTTAGCATCTAAGTGACGTTATTTATCTTTAAAACGACGTCACGTGGATTTTAACGCAAATTAAAAATTTCCATATGCATCTCGGCTTCTGCAACGAAAATTCTTTCGAGTATATGCAGAGTAATTTCAGCCCGAGCAACGAAATTATCATTTATAATAGAATGTGTATCAGTCCGAGAGGTGTATTGGAAAACGAATAGAAAATTACAATATGTTCTGGAGGAAGAACGAAAAATAAGTATGATTTTTAAAAAGTTATTAATGGAAAGTGCTGAGAACGGGATGTGACGTAAGAATTACGTAATTATTCCGTAATTACGTCAAATCGACCTTGCGCCTATACTTGGTATCACCTGAAAGTATATTCAGATATTTCAGACACGATCTGGGGGAAAAAAAAAGAAACGTTCCATCGATTTTTCCAACGTAATACACAGTGACACACAGATAGTCTTGTATATAAACCGAACGTAACGTCTATACTACATTTCAAGATATAGTCGCGTTTCGAGCTGCAGTCTGGTCTCTGCTATATCGTAATAGGCTGGCACGAGAAGACACCAGAACTGCACCGTGTCACGGTCACGCCAAGTGCTATAGACAAATGATCGACCCTATACCGCTAGCATAGGTTTATCCTTACTGTATATAGCCGTGTGTCAGACGATGAAAAGGTCATTACCATTATCGTTCTCATAAACCTTGGGCTCATTCTGCGATTGACTTTCGATACCTGATCTCTCTACGTGGAACGAATCGGCTTGATAAATGATCGCCAACTCTGCGATACACGGTCGTTTCATTTTTTTTTTGCAACAAATGTGAATTGCAAAAAGTCTGATTAGATTTATTCGCGGTATCGATAAACAAATGATTGTTCCAATAAATTTGAATTTATTTTTTATGAAGTGATCGAGGGGAGGAAGATTGTTAATGATGAAGGCTGGCACAATGATTGGTTATACTACTCATGTTCAGATTTGACCAATCTTATACATTGTAACTTATTGATCAATCACGTGTCATGAAATTTCGAGGTTATGATGGAGACACTCTTTTTAGCATCACAGATTTGGATGATAATCATCCTAAGACCTTGGCATAGGTTTTCTGCAATTTCCCTATGCCATTGAGCATAAATGGCATAGGGAAAATAAGACGCAAAGAACATAAAACAGTGGAGTCCACAAGGAGGAACGAAGGCAAAGAATGTCATGAAAAAAGTTAAAAAAAAATATGTCTGCTTTGACTCATATTTATGGTTCGACAATTACAAAGGAGACAAGAGGATGTGACTACTGAAATTGTATCCTTTCGTAAATTTCATTAAGATAAGCATCAGCGATATTCAATTTCACGTAAGATGCAGAAATTAACGTAATTACCCTAAACTACTACGATTTTAAGAAAATTAAGGAGAAACAAAAAGAGTCAGTAGAGCAAGAGAAAGAAAAAGGAGGCATCGCCGTGCGCGGCGTTCAAATTTCCGTTCCGCCCGCCGGAGGCGTTTGTTTGTTTAATCTATCAGCTGTTAAGGGTAATGCGCTGGTTGACTCGAGGTTCTAGTTAAGTACCCTCCTCGAATCTTTCCACTTGAGATTTCAGGGTGTACTAATATTCTCGAAGAATAAAGGGAAGACCATTTGACACTCGAGAGTCCCTTGCCTCTTATCTCCTCTATATTAACTTATTAGTATATATATTGTTTTTTTTCCTTGCATTTATTTAAATAATTTATGACATTTGATGATTATATGGTCATTTTTTGTTATTTTTTTGTACCGATTTGGTTGATTTCGAATCTTTCGAATGTTTTCTCAGTTCCGTCACTTATTAAATAATTTGGAGAAAATGTAAAAATAGCACATTTTATACCGAGGGCGGAAAAATAAGTTTTTCTCTTTCCATTATTTATCGGGCGAAAAAAGAGTATTTTTGCTATTTTCATCAATTTTCGAGTGGTTTTGCCTGCTTCAAATAATATTTGTCGATTTCTTATATAGACAGCATAGAGATAAGAAATGAAGAAAGCCACGGGAGTTGTCCACATTTTCAATTTCATTTGTAATATTCATCGTATCTTTTATCCGTATCGGGAAATAATGCAATGGCAATATGGCTTACCGAAAGTCGGAGAGAATTCTTGACAAATTTCAGAGTTTTAAAATTCAAAGACTTTAAAGACTCGATGTATACTGTATGTGACGCGTATCTTATATAAGTTCTTTATCTGCCAGAGGGAGCAACTTAAAGTTCGATTTTCCTGCAATTTCACGGCACACTGGCCTAGGATGACAATTCGATTCTTTCAAATCGTATACGGGAATTACCAGTACGGCACTCTATCAACACAACAGCACTAATGCCATGAGCAGTGCGTTTTTATAAGATTACGTTTTTATCGGTGAATATATATATATTCAAATTTGCGCTAGGTGATATCAATATATATAGGATTAAATTTTAATACCGTGGTTCGCTTGTTCGGATTTTCTGTTTGAAAATCCGTATCAGGGATTTTCCACTTTACTGATTTTGAATTTTGTGTATAGGGTATTACATTTTAAATGGAAAATGCAATTACAAATATACAGGAAACTGTATTACCGATTGGTATCATGAGAAAAACTCTTTCAGGTATAAAGTCATTAATTTTCATTCGAACCACCTACAATCACATATTAAAATGGTACAAAAGTGAATGTAGATATTATACTAAAAAACAAACGTTGTTGAACAACAAAAAACAAACGTTGGATAAATGTACATTCGAATATACCGTCTTGTTTATAGAATCATAAAATATTCCCCCCCCCCCCCTTTTTTTACAATAATCAACACTGTACGTGAAAAATTGATGAAAAAAAAATATTGAAAAATAATCGAAAGAAAATATTATATTACTCCAATAACAAATGTTATTTCTCGCACATTTTCAGTTATAATTCAAAGAAAGTTGCATATGAACTTGCAAAGGAGTCGTACGAAATTCGAAAATTTAAACATTATGAAAAGTAGCTATAAAACATTTTGACGTATTTAATTATACATATACCCGCGTCACACCGGGTGAAGTATAATTGAATTGCTCTTTTATCTCTGAATTTTTTCATTAAAGTGTCTCAGTCATGTTGCATAATTTATATACCTGGCATGAATTTCCCTTGAAATATTTTCTAATTGAATTCAACTGCGCTTATTTCTTATAAGGAATCTTATATTTTTCTTTTAAATCCTAAATCACATTGGCAAGCCTTAATAAATATTTGTTTTCAACTGAATTAAGTTATCGTTCTTAAATACTCGTTACGAGAATATTACAAGAAGTTGACAGAATATTGCAAAATGTTTAAAGAATATTGCAACAAATATACTTCTAAAAATCTACATTGAAGAATTTTTAATTTTTAAATATAATCACGATTGATTATATCATTTTTTAGAAATATTTTGAAATTGTAACTTGGCCAATAGAACTGCATTTTACGAATATTGATGTTTATGAATAAGTTATACGATGTCTAGCACGCATGCAGCTTAAAATATAGTCGAAATAAATCGAATCGGCGCATTCGAATATACGGCTTATATATATAATGCACGATATTTTATGGATTCGAATAATTTATTCAACTTCCAATTATAAAAACAAATATTTTACAAATTTTATTAATAAATCTCATTTAATAATTTCACCGGATGAATTTATGCTCGTAAATAAATGAACGTAAATAATACAACGAAAAATATCCAAATTGCATTATCGTTAATTAAAATACAAAGCTTGGGAAGAATTTGGATAATCGCAAATATTCCACGGGACGAATTGCGCAAGCGAAACACTATATATATGTATATAAATACTTTCGTGGCATATTCGACAACAAAAACAATTTGCGTGCTTTTTATACTGACATTCTCGTTCGCCGGTCAATTTACTCTCCTGCAACAAGCCGCAAAATAATTTCTTTTTTACTCGCGCACAAGCGCCCTTATCGTTCATTCCGGGGAAATCGCTGATAACGAATCGTCCGATAATTCGGAATTCCGTGTAGATTTTGCTTCCGTTTCGTGACAATCTGATAATCGTTGCGGATTATCACGCAGAAAATAATTCACTGTGGCCATTTCGCATTGATGGATGCGACCATTTACAAATGCTCGATTCAGGGATCGTTCAGATTGGTGACAATTTCCGTATAATTGCGCGTCGTTCAATTAAAATTGTACTTATTTCGATCAATGAATAAAAGGTCATCTTGTTCTTTCCATTACTAACTGATGATCGTCACTAATTTTTTGGCACGATTACTTGGTAATGGTTTAGTATGAGGTTCATAAAGGCGGTACATCCAATGTGTCAATTTGAATTAGGAGAATTTTATGAGAACTGTAACAAATAGTTAGAAATATGCATTACATATTACATGGTACGTATATGTACTACATGTAATAAGACTCTGGATATTTAGACGTGGAACCTTCATTTACGGACAAACTGGACAGGATGTTAATTATAGAGTACTACAATATATCAGGGCAGTATTGACTTGCCTGACAAAATCCAAATTCTTACTTGAATAAGACTGGTTAGAAGTTCTTCGTTTTAATTGACACCATTCAAAATCTCAGGTTTCAAGCATCAAAGATCATCATATCCCATTAAAACAAGCAATTTGTTATTTTCTCATTAGAAGCTTTCGCCGCGTATACGAGCTAGGGCAGGATCGTTTAAGTGTACTTGAAGTAGCGGACTAAAGTTGCAACACTGCACTTAGAAGAATCACGAAAAGAGAGGTGAAAAATTGTTTAACACGACGCTCGTCAGGTGAAGCTATACGCGTCCAGGTCGCCACCTCGGGTATAAGGCCGATGACCCTCTCCAATTACGACAAGGGTATTTAGAACACCGGTGGAGAGTTTGCTTGGCTCGTTTGCGCGAGGCCTGGAACGATCCGTCGTGAAGCAGGTGGAAGCAGACTAACGTGCAAATTGGGTGACAACATCAGTCACTCGATTCGACCCAGTGATCGGGGCACTTTCATCAGGATACTACTTTTTGGGCGACGGTAATTCGATCTTTGCAAATGACGTATATATACGCACGATAACGAATAAGGTGATCAACTTGATCCAATTTCTGTTCTAAAGCATTCGAGAAAGACGAACGCTGATTCGGTCCATTACCTGAGCGCAAACTGGACCAGGAACCAAATGGTCCAGGAACTCTTGTCGTTTTTTTCATCTTGAAGATTCATTTTAAATATGGAGTCATTCCAAACATGAAAACTCCTATTGATCTGCGAAATAGCGTAGCTTCAACGCTTCCACTGCCCGTTTGCAATCGATAACGTAAAAACTCGACCCAGTGCCATCAAATTTTATTTAAAAGTAAAATGTGCATTTTCCAAGTTTCAACGGAGAAGTTCGTATCTTTCTTTGCTGAATCAGCCAATTAAATTTAATTTTTATGACTTTTAAGACATAGATCCCAAAAATTACTCGACTCGATCGAGAATTCTACAGTTTTTGCACGATTATATTCCACGTAAAAAAAAAAAAAAAACAAAGAGACAAAAACAGCGAAAAACAGGGATGGAAGTACTGCACTTAGCAATGGGAGAAATGACATTGCTGCAAAAACGAACAGTCGACCCATTACATCACCGACCTGGTCGCGGAACTACTTTTTACGGAAGATAGATTGGAATAAATCGTACCCGACACGCTGGACTGCTCGCTATATATACATCCAAAGAGTAACCGACGTGATTCTCTATTTAAAAAAAGTATCAACACTGTTGATAATAAAATTACGTAGTAAATTATATGTGCACGTGTCACGTATGTCATATACTTTTTCAAGACATTTCTGATGTTTGAGTGATATTGCCGATTTTATCACCCCAATCGCGACCACTAACCTAGTCGGGATATAGTGGGATTTTATGGCTGGGACGATGATGGCCTACTCTCCAGAAACGAAGAATTACTGAATTGGGCGCCATCGCATCGTATCCCATTTTGGGAAAGTGTCCGAGTACCGATCGTTATAGATCTAAGAGTTCGCTATTGATCGCGTTTCTATTTTCGTTCGCGACGGTTTGCATAGAGGGGGGAGCGACTAATAGCGCACATAGGTTCATTTTCCCTGACCTCTCGTTTATTTCCGAAGGGTCGACGCTGGCAGCTTGAGGGGAACATAGGCGGACAAACGAGGATGCGAATCAGAATTTAATTATTTTTTACGACATCTTAATTCGGAAATATTACACTCATCACTGTACGAGTATTTCCAATGATGATGCTAATTAAAATTTCAATCCTTCGGGGATATTCACTCGTATAGCTTGGTCTCTTGTTACTTTGGTAATGAAACGTTTAGCTGCATCTTATTGTATCTCTCGATTCGTCACGTGGCAGATGCTAGGTTCAATGCCAGGCTCGAATTTCAACACAAATGGAGCGATAAGTACACTTATTGATTACTTTCGCAGTCTTCCGGAACGCCAGTATGAAGCACGCGTGTCTTCCTAAAGCCGTCGAACAGATCCAATGATTTATTATGAATTTGTATGGATGCCATAAGGAATGTGATTGCTGTCAATAAAAGTCTGTAACCTAATTGCGATGAGTGATGACTTTACAATAGAGCACTCGACCATCTCTTGCGCGTTCTTCTTTCGCTGCATTTTCCGAAGGAATTTGCAAACTCCAGTCTTCAATATTCCTTTTTTACATTTTCCTCATGTTTAAAGTAGGAAATCCTGTTCTTTTCTCTGGGAAGAATTATATTTTGAACACGTTACTTTGACATGCGAAAGCAGAGGAGACACCTTATTACTATACTCCGGAGTCTCTTTCAGACATTGCGGAGTCCGATTTCTTTTATCGTAGAAGCTACTTAAATAGTAAATGCGTCGTTGAAATTAGATTTCCTTTCGAGATATCTGAAATTCATCGACAAACGCGTTTAAAATCTCGAAAAGGAGGAATGTATTGACCATTGAAAAAAAATATGATCAGAATAATTTCAAGTCCATCCATGTCAAACATCGAACATTATTACGGGACTTACGATTTCAGTTCCCAGAAAACACGAAAAGCTTGTTTAAAAAAAAAGGAACGAAAGAATAACAGTTATCGAATTCCCGAGGACTCGTGGACTTCATTGAAAAAGAATTTATTCGGGGACTGATTTATTTGTGGTTGACTTGCGGACAAACTTGGTAGCTGCGAAACTTCAGAACCCGGTCGAGAACAAACTGCGTTCGTAATTGATCTTCCCTTTCCATCCCGTGTATCTCGGAGCCTCGGAGCGAGAACATGATTTGATTGGCGGCAATCTCACCGAGTTCCCTTCTGATAGTAAGATTGGAAACTCCCTTTACGACTGCGTTCGCATTATGAAATACTTTATTGACATACCTTTAAAAATAAATGATTTGATTGGCTGGTATCCATTTGGCCACAAGTTGTAAACTCATCGCACGAGTGTCTTACTCAAAAACTTTCAAGTCGCACTAACTGCGTTAAATTTCGGTCCAATTCGCCGGGTATTTCGGTCCAATTCGCCGGGTTGTTAGGATGCAAATACGCTTTCCTGCTGTTTTGTCCTCGTTAACGAAAATTGTACGTTCAGCAAATGACAAGTACATGGGATTCATTCCTAACTAATCATCCCAACGATTCCAATCAATTCGCAATTAGCACTGAACGTCAAATGGACGTTTATGATTCGTCTAATTTTCATCCATTTGTCGAAAGTTGGACGTACACTGTTCATCAATTGTACGTGAACAATGGACGCCTGATGGACTTGTTTGCCAATAACAATTGGATGTATCATTGGACGTAGTCCTGGTAAATTTGGATTTTTGGGGTTAGAACTATCGATGCAGATCATCTCGGCGGAATTGGATGACACCCAGATATATAACAAAATCTCGGAGACGATTTATCCAAAACTGTGACATCAGGATTTGAATAATATACTGTTGCTGCATAATGCACGTCGTTCCACTCTAAAAAAACGATGGAAATTCAGGAGTTTGCCGTTCGTTCTTGACTGGAAGCTCACCTACATAGGAATTGATCGCTTTCGTCACAAGCGTAATCACGGTTTACTACAGCCTTCACCCAGAGCGCTTAACAAGTGCGGCGAT
>JAPYZR010010969.1:0-10167 GCA_030522945.1 Trichopria nigra
TTATGTTTCACTAACTAACCGTTTTCCGTACGTTTGATAATTTACGGTAATTTTAAATTACACGAGTTAAACGTAAACACGCGAGCACACGTCTGTTTATCTCGACTGTTAGTTAGCGACTGAGATGTTAATGGCATTGAAGCGCTTGATGACGAGTTTGGTTGTTGAATCAGAGTGCGAGCATCTAAGATGTCTGCTTCAAGCGATTTCAATGATAAAGTAGCTAAAACTCAAGTCGCAATATCGTTTGGGAATAACTCTAATGGAGATGGAATGCCAGTAATGAGAATTTCAGATGACGGTCAGGCATAGGCCTGAACTTGTTTCATCTGTTCGATGTTGATGGAATTTATTATTTGTGATAGCTACTGTCAGATATTTTGTGCGTTATTGGACATGGAGACAAGTCCTTGCATTATGTAAGTCAACCGATCGCTCGAGTTCATAACGTACCACCCAGAAGGCATTGAGAAGAGGGGAAGCAGTACCGAGTTGAATACTGCCGTTGGCAGGTAGAGCCGGTTGTCGCAAATTTTCTCAGATATTTAAAGAGAAACACGATGGACCAAAATGCAAGAATATCCCTGAACTAGAGCTTTCTGACACGATCGTGTCGTCGAGCTCAATCGGTAATAGCGCGATCTTCGTAATAGGTCTTTTTTTACCGAGGTCGAGGTGCGTATAGTGACAACGCGGACCAAACCGTCAGGACCGGGATGGCACTCCACCACATGATCCAGATCCCATTTAGCCGGAGGCAGATGGTCGTTTCGAAGTAAGACCATTTGTTCGGGCTTGACAGATACCGATTGTATCTGACATTTGGAATGATGCTAACAAGACTTGACATGATTCCGAGACCATTCGGTCCAGAATCGTTCCAAAAGTTGGTTATACAATTGCCAGCGAGAGTGCAAACTAGTCGAATAATCAACCGATTTTGTATGGTGTATTGGATAGTAGAGCGGGAGCGGCTACGAGAGGGCCACCGATCAGGAAGTGCGCTGGTGTTAGAACATCGAGGCTTTTGATCGGACAACGGCGCATACGGTCGTGAATTCATATGTGACAAATTCCACATACGTCGGTTTGTGAAGTCCAAGAATTCGATAGAGATAGCGCTTCATGGAGCCCACCCCAGCCTCTCACAATCTACCGAAGTAGGGAGCAGCAGGAGGGATGAACTTCCATTTCACGACGCCCTTTTCGAGAGAAGGATCATGCCTAGAATGAATGATGGATGAAAATGAGTATTGAAAGTGTCAAAGATCATCCGAACTGATAGCGGCGCGAAAGGCTGCAAGCAACTCCCTGTCAGCGCCGTCGAAGTTTTTCCCGCAATCACTGTACAGTGGCTTGGGCAATCCACGACACGAATAAAATCTTTGAAACGCAGCTAAAAATGTGGGCGTTGAATAATCGCAAACAACCTCTAAATGCACAGGGCGTGTTGCCATGTACACAAAAAGTGCGACGTATGCCGGGTGCGAGCTTTGGTCGCGTTCGCCCGTCAAGCGCATCTTAATAGGTCCAGCGTAATCAAGACCGCATTCAGCGAACGCACGACTGGGGCGAACGACGCGAGCCGATGGCAGAGAACCCATAAGCTGAGAAGGAATCGCCGCCAGATGCCTTCTACACGTAACGCAATTAAATACCACAGATTTCACGACTTTTCTACCTTGCAAAACCCATGCCTGGTCACGAAGCGTGCCGAGCGTGAGGTTGATTCCTCCGTGCAAGCACCGCTCGTGAGCTAGTCATGCTAAGAGGGTCGAAAAAGGCGCCATATACAGGCGACCACCTACTCGGATTAGACCTTCGGAGTTTAAAAATTGGTTTAGACGTCGAAGTTTACTAGTCCTTGGAAGTCGCTGACTTATCTGTATGTCTTTTGTACCGTATTGCTCAGGGACATTGGCAGTTAAGAGAGCTAGCTCAATTGAAAATGCTGTGGCTTGGATTAGCTTGAAGATGCGATTGTCTGCTTTTGAGAAATCGCTTCGAGGGGACGTCCTTGTCTCTGCATCGGACGTAGACGAAACTTTCCGTGCCCCAAATGCGCAGAATATTCAGCTTATGACACGAACTAAAATTGACTATGAAGAAAATCAGGTGAAAATATAATTCGATTCACTTGATTTAACTTCTGCATGATGCGAGTGAAGTTTTCGTTGAAGATCGGTGGGGTTATTTAGACTGACGTCTCGGCAAGGCCAGTTAGATGGAGGTAGGCGAAGCCATTCTGGCCCATTCCACCACAGGTCAGAGTCAATGAATCTAAGGCTGATATATCGCGAGATTCTAGATCAGCTGGATTTTCATGATAAGGGATGTGGCGCCACTGAAAATCTGGTAGCAGCATGTGGATTTCAGCCGCTCGGTTCGCTACGAACAAAAATACCTGTCGTTGAGCAGTTCGAATCCAAAATCTTCGTGGTGGATTTCGTGGTGGATCTCGGCTGTGCTTGGTCGACAGCGACGATCGAACCGTAATATATACGCGGTAACTCTTAGAAGGTGGGGCCACGACGAGAATTTCGAGGGAACGTCCCATTCTTCCGCCGTAATATGAGCGAAGAGGATGAGAGGCGCTTTTCGCGCGATCTCTTCCTCAGTAAGAGTAACAGTCGGAGAGCGTGGACATTCTGACTGAACTAGCGAAAGCCACGGCGGACCGTTCCACCAGATAGAGTGCTAAATTAAATCGTTGTCAGCCGCTCCACGAGATGCGACATCCGCGGGATGTTCCGTACTCGGAACGTGTTGCCAAATGGCCGTTGGCAGTCGAGTCTGAATATCGGCGACTCGGTTGGCGACGAATGTCTTCCATCGTGAAGCATGTTGGCCGTGCCAGCCTAGTACGACAGTGGAGTCAGTCCTACAGTGGAGTGGTACGCTCTCACCCTACAGGGCGAGGACAACGGACGTCATTAGCATCATGAGTATTTTGCGGCACAGAGTTCCAAGCGTGGGATACTCTGCATCCTGATCAGGGGCACCTTAGTCTTGCACATTATCAACGTTAGTCCTAACAGATGTGGCCATTGACTCGTGGCGCGTTTGGAGGGTAGAGCACCCGCATATAAATGACAGCCGCATACGCGCGACTCGACGCATCGCCGAAGTGGTGTAATTCTCGCCGACAGTTGCCGTCATTTTAATCAGTCTATCGACTAATCGACAAACGAGATATTGTAGGTAAATCGCGACAATACGCTTCCCATTGTGCCGACAAATCGCCGAGCACTTTCCTGCTTCCCTCGCTGTCTAGAGGGAACAGAAATGAGGGTTTGGAAGGTTTCGTTGCGACCTCCGTCAAGAGTAACAGATCGTTTGAGGCCCATTTCTTGAGAGTGAACCCCCCGCTAAGCATTAAAGAGACATGGTCGTCGCGCAAGTGGCGCAGGGGTTGTATGTCATCGGCGCCAAAGACGTGATTGTCTACGTACGAGTCTTCTTCAATGACACTGGCGGAACTAGAGTGACGAGCGCGCGCATCATGAGCGAGCTGCCTTAACACGCGTATCGCGAGGTAGGGGGCGCTCGCAGTACCGTAAGTGACTGTAACTAGTCGATACTCCGACACATCGTCGAATAGAGAATCTCGCCATAAAATTCTCCGGTAATCTCGATCGTTGGGATGCACGATAATTTTGCGGAACATCCGCCGTGTAAACATAACGGTGTTGTCTCGACCTTAATAGACGACAAGTAGCGTTGCAATTTTGAGCCAGGGAGCATGTGGTCATAGAGCATGCTACCGTCGCTCGATCTTTGCGATGCCTTAAACACAACACGAATATTGGCTGATGCGTCGTGAGTTTTATATACGGGTGGCGTGACAAGTATACTACGGTTTCGGTGGTAGGAGTAGACCGTGGAGGCACGAGCACCATATGACCGAGTTCGCCGTATTCGGTATGATGGTCTTGTACTTGATCGCAATCTCGGGTTTACGCGACAGCTGATTTTCTGCTTTTTCCAGCAGCCGCATTGCCGCTGGGCGGTTTGGCTCCAATTTGCATCGACGTATGTTTGAGCGGAATTCGCACCATGTATATCCCGTTCGACAGGCGTTGCTGCGTGTCCGTGTAGTACTGCTCGCAGTGCATATCGTCTTCGGAGAGGGGGACAGGCTGCTTCAGCTGCTCGATTTCCTAGAACGGTTTTAGAAGTGGCTCGTACTAGACAAGGTATTCGTACTAGACGATGGCCCGAAAAGAGGCCACCCGAAGATGGAACGCTGCGCGGTGGGTGAACCTACCGGTCCTTGACGTAAACCGTCCAAAAAAAGGTTCCCGTACAGATCCGCACCGACTAAAAGATCGATTGGTGCGAGCTCGTCGAATCGTGATCTGCTAATGTTAATCCCAACAAATGACGTTAATTTAGGAAACACGAGAGCACTCACTGCTAGCGCGGGGCCCTGGCTATCGTGAGGATCAATTTTTATGTCCGTCGCCGTACGAACAACTTCTTGTGCTTGAGCACCTACTGCTACTATGTGTGTCTTGCGCATCGAGGTGCGCAGACACTGTACCGCATAATCCGTAATAAACGTCGACTCTGATCCGGAGTCGAGCAAAACGCGAGCCATTTAACAAAAAACCTGTTTCCTTTCAGACATAAAATTCGCTCGCCGGGATAAATGTCCAGAGCCTTAGTTTTCTGCAAGTCAAATCCATAAAAGCCGCTAGATATACGCGTTCCATTATCATCTTGCAATAAATATGTTACAGAGTGTGTCCATTTCACTTTAATGATCTTAAAAACTTCGGTTGTCCAATTAGGCGTATATCCCTTTTCAAATACATGATTAAACTTACTAACACGTACTTAATCACCGACTTTAAATGACGCTGCCTCATTTTTTTTCTTATATTTGCATTATATACATTATGCAATATTTCTTTCTCGTTTTGTTTATTAACATCCTTCGATTTCATATTAATCGTACGTGTGTATTTTTGTGGCTTCCCCAGAAGATTTGACGCGAATATGCGGAATATTAGGTGTGGCTATTACGTACTTTTAAGATAAAAGAGCTCTCGATAGGTTAGTTTCCCGAATGATCATTCGACTTACGTTTTTATTTTGGGTATTTTTTGTAACATAATTATTTAATTATTTAAACAATAAAAGACATTCAATTCAAACTTGCTTCAGCTTTTCCCTCTAATCCGTTTTTACGCCAAAGCAAGTTGTTTATTATATCCGCGGAATTCTAGTGTGATATTTCTTTGTTAACCCTGTCACTCACTTTCGCCTATCATTTATTTGAACTCGCCTTTAAGATCGAGTTATATTTAAATCCGAAGCCACTTACATAAATTCTCGCTGTGGACGGCAATTACAGGCCCTTCACTTTCTTTCTTTATTTTTATTTTGCTTTCAGAAGAGGATCCACACCTAGGATCGAAACGTCGGCATATTAATTATTACTTCGCCTGACGCAAGGCGGGCGAAGTATTGAATTTATTTTTCATTTAGTTTAATGACTGATTAATTAATTTATTGTTATTTCTTTAGCCTTCTCTTTCTGGATTTATTATGTACAAAAATTATGCCGGGATATGCCCGTCGGCCCTCCTACTCAACAATCAGCTTCAATCTAAACTACGCGACTCGCCTCGAACCCACGGCTCCCAAATCATCTTGCGCGGACCCGATGCCTAGACCGGCAGAAACCTGGCTCACTCCTCGGTGCGTTTCTTGCCACGGCTCTACTCGCTGTGTCCCGATTGGCCCAATCGCAAAGCATAGCGGCGCTCCCGTTGGACGGGGTTCTTCGCACGCGACGCACTGTCGTTGGCCGGGGCTCTCTCGTTTCGCTTCGAAAGCGAAATCTCGTTAATTTCGTATCCGTGGCGGAGAGCGACATCGTCGCCGTAACGTTACAACGTTTGATCTTGTGGCTCGAAAAAGGAAAGAAAAAATCTAAAAACGCCAAAACACGTGCGGACCCCATTCGACCTATGTAGCCATTTAAGATTTTCATAGCCCGTCGAGCCCCAAATGCTTCCGGACTTTGTCCGTATATTAACTCTTTCATATTCAGTTATTCAGCGGTGAGATGGTCGTGCGTGCTAAGGCGTCAGCTAAGTTCGCACGAACTGATCGTCGCGAAGGTCCCGAGTTCGAAGCACCATCTGGCAATGTATTTGCGAATTTATGAAAATAAATATCGAAAATAAACATTGCTGGCGAAGGTACGAATTCGGGACCGCTGTCGACCTCGATCGCCAGTTGTCCGTACCGTCAGCGATTTTCTGCGGTCGGTGCGTCGTGGGAATTACCTCGAATAATGATGGGGTAATTTCCGCGTGACACTTGCTACGGCATAGACCGTCGAATAGGTTGCTGACCATACCGATATTTGGGTAGGGGGGACTGGCTCTGGGTGGGTGTAGTAGAGTCTTGTTGCGTCATGTGTACTGTATCTGTGTTGTCCATCCTTTACCTCTCCACCCGAGAGCCGACCCGCGAACAGACAATGTCATTAAAGCGGGGGATAATTCCGATTCTGATTAACTGTACTTTTCTTTTTTTTTTAATTGCCCCTTAACTTCCGTCGATCTAATTCCTATTGAACAACTAGATTTTCCTTTCATATTCGGTTAATCAAATTCCAATTGATTAGCTAGACTTTTCCATTTTTTAATTTGTTTATTTAGTAAATCAAGTCCAATTGATTAACCACATTTTCCGTCTATGTTCCATTTGACAGATTCTACAAGTAGAGAATTGTTTGACTAGGCTCATCCATAAATCTATACAGCCGCTAAATTTCCTTCCTTTCTTTTCCTTCCGGTTCAATAACTCGACCGATATGCGCATCGTTATCGCGTTTCCAAAAACATTGCTATTAAATACGCTGCATTGCCACAGCAGGAACTTAAGGCGAGTCAGATATCTCATCCGTCTTCAAACTTTCTCCGTTTTGATGGCGGTTACCAGCCTTAACCCGCGAGCGGCTAATTAGAACAGTGTTCAAAGAAATCTACGAACGAAGTTCTTTTTGAGTTTCCCAAATGTTGGTACGCGATCGTTCGGCTTACGTCGAATTATTAATGTAATGTATAACGAACCAGTAGAGGGTGTATTCTATAATATTTATAACTGCCACATTTCTAAATTATTTTCCGTGTACCATTAATGAAATTAATAATAAGGAAATATAAAATGTTTATGAATTACAAGCATTAATAGAACTGTATTTCTTATATAATATACCTGACAACGTCAACTTCTGGGGAATAATATTCTCGCCCTACATTCTGAAAGTTTGGAGTGACGGAAGCATGTATTGACTCTCCAGGTGACGGAAATTTTGGTGGCGTTGATGTCGGAGTACGAAAAAGTAAACAATTTGTCATAATTTCAAGAAATGCATCAAGTTGTCGCAGAGATAATGCATTATGCAATGTCTCTAATGGCCTGATTGGTGGTACACCTCCAAAACCTTCAATAGCTAGTCGTAACAAAATTAAATTTTGTATAGTAATTTTAAAAATCTAATGGTTATATTATAATAGTTTTATATATGGTGGACAATTTATCTGAACACATTGAAATATCTTGAGAACTATACACAGAATCAAAAAATGTGGGAATAAAAGTTGTTCGTCATGAAGGGAGGCATGCGCCCTTGGGGGTGGTGGTGGGGAGAGCATAACAAATTTAAGTAGGAACCCCTATTGTTTATTGCAGAATTGGATTCTCGAGAAAAGTGTACACCAATTTGATCGATGATCAACCAACGATCGCGTTTGGTTCGTAGATGGCGCTATAGTCGACAAAAATCAAAAGTAACAAATTAATAAAAAATTCTTAAAAACTTTAAAAAATAAAAAAATAAATAAAACTAAAAAATCCATAAAATTTGAGAACGTCTCCAGAATTCAAATCACATCTGATAAATAATAGTAGACGTATTATATTTTATAACTGCTATTCAACGTCACCAATACGAAATGTTGGTTTTTCTTTGATTTGATATTATAATTGACATAGACATAGGTCAGTATTACTTGCTTCTTATAGTATTAAAGTACCACCAGCAAGATTTATATCATCATCCCTTACAGGACAACACATAAACATCCAACATATATGCCGCACTATATACATCATCACAATCGGACCGGTCAACGATTAAATCGGCGATCTAGCCGTAGTAGCGCACCTTATAGTGTTATGTAAACTAACGCACGGCGCGCCGATCACGGAAAAACCATTCACGTGCCGAAAACTACCGACAGATGTCCATAGCCGCCGCAAATCCGAACCCTCGACAGCAATGTTTATTTTCCGAATTAATATTCTCAATACAAATCCAGAAAAACATTGCTCGACGGGGGTTTGAACTTGCGACTTGGGAATGTTCAGTTTAAGAGGCCAGCACGTTAACCACTTACCCAACGGCTTCCCCTACTTGGGTTGCTTAGTGGACCGCAAGAGAATTAGTTTTTTCCCTACTTAGCCAGAATGACCATATTCCACACCTGCAACGCAGGACTAAACTGGCCGATTCTGATCTAGCGCTTACGCGAAAGAATGACGCCAGAGGGAGTAATGAGATGCAGAGGAAGAAATAAGGCCCGTGGCAATCTAAAATTTTAATTTTGGATCTAGTTGAGGGGTCCCGACAAGTTAAAAACCTTCTTACGACTGGTTTATGACCCCTTACGACCCCTTACGATCGACTTACGACCAACTTACGACCAACTTACGACCGGTTTGAGTATTTGAATACCGAAAATTGTGTCAGTTTTTCCCCACTCCCCTAGCCTCAGTAATTAGTCTGTTATCAGTAGTCATCTGTTCTCACTAAATGCAACTATGTTTTGTGCCGTTGCAGGCTCGCAAATTTGGTCATTATAGTTAAGTCGGAAAAAATAGCGTATGCCAAACGGGGGGAATGCGCGAATTCACACCTCGCTCTCGGTGAAAACGCGCACTTTCCTCCCTTGTCGTATATTAATTTTACGTAAGTGGAATTTTTTTTGGTTAAAGAAGACAGTGTCCAAACTGGCGATACCCTTAGGGTAAATCAATTATCCTTAAGGGGAGGTTCTAGTCAAAATCGACAAAAAAAATTTTTTGTTGTATTGCTTTATTTTCATCCTTAAGGTCTTAAAAATGTGGCGGCAAAAGGATATTTCCCTATCTAATTTATTTTACGAGTTATAGCGTATAGACGAGAGAGCGCGTAGGCCGAAAAACAGGTAAAAGCGCGCGCTTGGAGCCGCTTTGAATCTAACAGTGTTGGCGAAAAAGGCCAGAATTGACAAAATCAGTACCAAAGTTCAGCAAAACATCCTCTTTGAAGATGAGGAAGGAACCCTGTATGGTGCGGGAATAGCTGATTAGATGTAAGTGTCAAAAAACAAACAATTACAGACGATTTTATAATATTGTTTTTTTTTTACGTTAAAACAAATAAAAAGAGGCAAGAAAGGTGTTTTTTTTTTTTCAAAAGGCCCCCATTTTTTTTAAAAAGGGTTTTTTAAAAATCGGAAATTTATAAGGCTCCCTAAATTTCATCTACTTTAAGATTTTTTTTGGTTTTTTCGTTTCAGATCACTTGGCAGGGCTGTAGAGTGCCCCGCGCATACTGTCCACCGCCATTTTGTATTATTTTTACTCGAAAAAATTTTGTAAACTTTTTAAAATATAGATTAATAAATGACATAAAAGTTTTAAAAAAAATATGTATGTACTCTAAAAGAAAATCATGAAATTACGCACATTTTCGGGCCTCTGGGCTAGGAACCTCCCCTTAACAATGGTAGTTGCAGTTCATCACATGCCCACAGTGGCGTCGTCGATCTCTTTAATTCGTCAGAAGGATAAATATAGATAATAGGACTTGACGTTGAAGAATTTGAAATGATTCCCTCTCCCACACCGAGAATGTGGGGAATGGGGGATAAATTATAGGTCATAACATATCATTTTTAAAAATATGAAATACGTCTACTTTAATTTTTTTTGATCTGATACGAATCCTCGTGACATTCTCAATTGGTAGCTATATTTTACTTATTTTCATTTTTATCATTGAACCAAAACACACAAACTCGTGGATTAAATTGGTGTACTTTTTACGGGAGACCATAAATCTGCAATAAACAATGGGGGCTCCTATTTAAGTTTTTATAT
>JAPYZR010010974.1:0-12351 GCA_030522945.1 Trichopria nigra
GATTGCCCGGTCTTATGTATGGTGGCCTAATATTGATAAACAGTTGGAGGAATTAGCGGCTACATGCAAAATTTGTATGCAAGAGCGTAAAAAACCTTCCAAAGTACCGCTAAATCCCCGGCCAACTCCAAATAAAAGATGGAATCGAGTACACAGCGACTTTTTAGGTCCATTCTATGGTTACATGTTCATGATCGTTATCGACGCGTACAGTAAATGCCCAGAAGTCATTGATATTAAATGTAATACGCAAACCGGAAATACTGTAAATGATTAAAAAAAATTTTTTTTCTCGATATGGTTTTCCGAAACATCTTGTAACCGACAACGGTCGACAATATTCTAGCAAAGATTTTAGATCATTCGTAGAAACGAATGGCATCAAGCACACGTTCGCACCTCCTTATCATCCCGCAACAAATGGAGCAGCAGAAAATTTTGTATCGATCTTTAAAGATAAAATTAAAAAGATGATTAAATCTGGAAAGAAACTTGATGACGCGATTAATAAATTTTTAATGGATTATCGAAGCACAGAACACTGCTCCACGGGCTTTTTTAATGTTTCGTCGAGAGATGTGAACACGACTTGACCTAATTAGACCAGATGTAACAGATAATATAGAATCCGCATAATTACGACAAACTATAACAACACAGAGACTGAGAAATGTTCATTTTGTAAAGGGGGAAGAAGTGTGGGTAAGCGATCACACGAAAAACATAGAGAACAGAATTAAAGGTCGTATTTTAGAACAGTAGTCGCCAGTCACTTTTAAGGTTGAAGTTAGTCCGGGGGTATTTTGGAGAAGACATGTTGATTTGTTTGCATTTGTTGCATTTCGTTGTTTGTTTGCATTTCGGGACGTTGTTTATCGGGCAGGAATCGACTCATGACCGCTACTGTACTTGATGTGGGTTTCTGCAGTTTCCTACATCCTCGACAAATGTGAGTATGGTTCCCCGACGTACTGGTGAGGGGCCAATTAGCCGTATTGAAGGGCAGAAAGGGCCGTAATAAAAAAAAAGACATGTTGATAAAATGCTAAAATTTAAAGAATCTAAAAATTTCACTGACCCTGACGAAACTCCAACCACGACCGATAATGTATTAAGACGATCTAAGCGATTACAGGAAAAAGCGAAAACGCGAGCTCATTAAAGAGGGAGGAATTGTAATGTATTGGAGCTCATATCGGGATGCGTGTGCGCTGGCTTGGCTGTGTGTGTGAATGACGGTGCTGTACCAGCGTTGTCAGGCGCTTGGGCAGTTGAGTCGCAACGACCGTAGAGTAAGCAGCTCTTATATTTTGCGTTCACTCGTGTCACTGTATAATATTTCTATACTCTATGTCAATAAAGTATTCTTAATTCACGTATGCATTATTGATTCGACGACATAAGATAGATCAAATGTAAAATCCTTTTGGGCATTTGTGAATAATATGAAAAACACTATCGGCATACCAAAATCTATGTACTTAGATGATCTACGTAATATATTGTGACCCCCTATTTACGTCGCCGCTCGTAACCGCTCCCGTTCTTAATGCGCAACACCACTTCTCGAGGGGTCACAACTCCCTACGAGGCGTGAGATATTAGTTTGGGTATATCAAAGTATACCAAATTTATAGACGCGTCACAAGGTGCTGGTGTGCCCGCTAAGCTCAGCCCCGAGATTCACTCGGCACGGGAGAGGGCGTTATTCGCGGGCGCAGTAAAATCGCGAAATCGAAACTTCACGACTAAACATCGACGGATACGGCCAGCCGGTCTAAATTCTCTAACGCACAACCCCAAAACTACAATTAACCCTTGTACCACGAAACCGAAATAACTCAAACCTTAAAGTCTTCCCCGAATCCAACTTGAAATTCATACAAAAATGTTGGGTTGACCCCTAGGATCCGAGAGCCCTCAAACAATTACAAAAAAATAAACTCGCGGGAGCACCATACAGGGGGCGCACATAGCTCTTGCCACGGCAGTAGCCGGTAATCACAACAACGAAAAAAAAAGAGAATTAAACAGATGAAGTACTGAATCGCACCTGACGGTGCCGGTAGAATGCATACCTACGGTTGGGCAGTATGCTAAAATTTACATCCTTGGCGAAGAGCGACATCGGCGGAATAACTATACGTTATAATATATATATACAACTACATATTAACAACGACATATTAAAACTTTTCTGAATAAAATAGTTTCTAAATACTTATTTTATTGATTTATTTCCTACATTTTAGTATCATCAAATTCAGATCCAGACTTTATGGATGAGATTGGGAATATTACTGTTCCAGCTGGAAGAGATGTGAAACTTGCTTGTACTGTGAAGGACTTAGGCTCGTATAAAGTAAGTAAACGAATTTTATGTCAATAAGTGTATACTTCATAAAAAAAATATCCTGAACTTTCTGGCATCTTTTAAATTTGTTGCCTTAAAAATACAGTTCAAAATCAACTGTAAGTAGCAAAAGTTCCTTGGGTAGCTCTTGAGGAATATCGACGTTAACAACTCGAAAGTTAGATGTGGTTTTGAGGGAAAAGAAATAAAACGCAGGTGAAGAAGTGTTTACTATCGCAAATCACTATATATTAATACTTATACTAGTGTATTGCGAGAGACTTACAAAAGTATTTCTAAGTCGCGTGAGGATGGCACGTGAGAAATGTAGCGTCCAAAAGAAAATAGAAACTGGCAAAGGAAAAACGTTGCTAGTAGGCTTTAAGTTAGGACCAATGGCTTGTCGGTACGATGGGTGAAGCTGGAATAGAAGCAGGATATCGTGAAGTCGATTATTTCGTGGGAGGGGGCAGAATGTTAACATAAAAAAATCGACTTCAGCAATTTCTCTTGGATCCTGATGTGTCGGCGTCTTATGTCGTTGCATCAAACTCCAAGTTTACATGTATGCATTTCCGTCACTCGCAGCTGCAGGCTCGGCGTAGAGTTTTATCTTATTTCAGAGTTTGTTAATGGCCATTACAGTTCATTACATTAATCATATGTATATCTATATTAAGTATGACATAAATGTCAAACTTTTCTTACAAGCCCAACGTTTCGACCTTTTGTAGGTCGTCTTCAGGGGCATCATGTATGAGTCAAAATAAATTATAGTAGAGTTTTATCGGCGGTTTGGAAAAATAATCTTTTCCAAGAGTTATCATAGGTTTTCTGATTTACTTTCTCGTATTCTGTCGGTCAAATATCCGAACGAAACAATTCAAGAGGGTTAGAGATTTTTCCATTGCGTATGAATTGCCTCTCCAACAACTGCCCGATGGACGGTAAGGATTGAAGTTATTAACATTTGTCACAAACATGTCTATCTGTATATTGATAAGTACATAACAACTTAATAGGTTACATTTCATTTATTAATTAATTAAATAAAGTTGTAACGGGGTTTTCCTCCTGCTCCGGGAAAAGTCTAGTCGGTAAGCAAGCAGTGAGCGTAAGTGGTTGAGTTAGGGGTAATGACTGGAATATAAGAACACTCAAGTATGTCTATGTATATTTATTAGTCGTAGCGTTTCAGTTACACATAATGTCACTCGCGTATCGGGAACGGATTCGGAAGCTGCGGTGACGCGATTACAATAGGCGGAGGATCGCGGCTGCACCGCCTCGGTGCAGCGGAGAATACGGTGACAGTACTTGGAAAGGATAAAGGGTTAGGAGACTACGGAGACCGTAGCCGGAGAGCGGTGGTCTGGAGAACCGACCAACGCTTCACTCAATGTTTTCGGGCCGCACACTGCAATTTATAGACCTCGAATGCGATGGCAGCGCTCCCTAGAGCGACGGCAACGCTCGCTAGAGCGGCGGCTGTTAACGGATTTCGGTAGCGACACGCCGCGGAATCGGCGGTCGGTAATACCTTCGGTCGGTATGCCGCGGTATCGGCAGACGGTACGGGTTTGGGTCGGTATGCCGCGGTATTGGCAACCGGTTACGGGCTCGAAACGAAAAACCTCGTTTCACCCCCTTCTTTCATCGGGACGGAAAGAAATAAATACTGTTCAGTTAGTAAACATCGGAAATATTGTCGCACATGTTCACCTTCGAATGTTTATCTTAAATCTAAACTTACTTTCTAAACTTATTTGCTAACAGTACTTCTTATAACTAAACTTAATATCCAACAATGTTTCTAGTCTACCACTTAGCGTCCTCATTCTTGGTCTCCTCTTCGACCGTTGTTGCGGTAAGGGCGCGTGGATGAAAGAGCACGGTCGCTTGTCCGTAGATATCCCATCTGGCAATGTATGGGCCTGTCGGGGTGCGATGTCGGTAGCGACGACTTGTGCGCGGGGTGTGCGCCGGTACCTCCACTTGGTAGGATCCCATGCTGAGCAGAAACAATCTCGGCTTTGCCGCTATAGCTCCAATCGGTATCACACAGCATCCTGCACCCGTAAGCCATCGATTATTAATAATCGCCCACCTTCGGCTCTGCCTTGCACCGGTATCTCTGGTGGCCTCGCTGACCACATCTCCAGCGCCTTTTGGTACCGTCTCTCTGGGCCGGTTGTACTACGGCAGTAGTGCTTGCTCGAGGTTTTCGCATGATAGCTTGGTGGATGTCCACGTACTCCCTTGCCAGCCGGCGTAATTTCTCCAATGACTGTGCATCGGTATTCCGGACATATAGCTTGTAGCTGGGCTGCATATTCTCATAAATTCGACGCCACTGTTCTTCAGCAGTGTAGTTGCCCGCACGACGCATCAGCGTTTGTAGGTCGTTGGCGTACACTCGGAATGTTTCATTGTCTTTTTGCATTCTGTCCCGCACTTGGCTCTCTAAGCCTCACCCTCGTCGGTCGTCATAGCTCTGGATGATATCCGTGCGGAACTCGGCCCAGGTCGTCCATTGACCCACATTGTTCCGATACCAGAGTAGGGGATCGCCCCTGATCAATTCGGGCAGTTCCGCCAGTAGTTGAGGTTCTTTGAGGCCGTATGTGGCGCTTAATTCCTCTACGCGTTACGGAATGGAATTTCGCGTTATGGAAGTCGTTGACGTAAATTCCGACGCAGCGTAAAAAGGTCACCGGTCACTTCACCACCAGTACACTTTAGCACAGATTCTAAATCACGTTTCTTGAGTTTATTAACCCACAATGTACCATCAGTCATACCCAAAGAATGCCAGAATGTATCTGCTGCACGGTGATGCTACCTTCGCAGTCTGGGCGTCACGGGAGAACTGCCGTTGAGCATGCGCAACTCGTCCCTACTATCTCGCGTCTCCTACTATCTCGCTTCTCCTACAGTCTCACTTCTCCTACAGTCTCACTTCTCCTACAGTCTCGCTTCTCCTACAGTCTCGCTTCTCCTACATATTCGCGTTATACAAAATCTATCACATGCGGAACAGAAACTATAGCGCTCAGCACAGTTTACCCGTGCAACTTCCGGGCTATACGGGCCACACGCCAGCCGGCTTTCGTAGTATTTTCGTAGTGTTACGGGGCCTGGATAATTATCGGGACAACTACGGAAAAAGGTGGATATTACGAGCTGAGTTCTCCAGCTGTATCGTAAGTGCGAGACCCATTCATTTTTTGTGTTAACCCCTTCTTTTGCGATACGGAATATTCATCGCCTTTGCATCGCTTGCATCACGTATGTCATTGTTCTAGTCCTACCCGGTCATTTGAAAAGAGCTTTCCTCTTGCGCGGATTGTAAAAGAAATTCGACCTACGTTTATGTTGTTTTGTAGAATAAAATATGTGTTAATTTTGGTAACCTTTCGAAACTTTTAATTTGCCCTTAAAAATTTGGTTCCACCCTTCAATTCCATTCAACAATCAATCCCGCCTAGAAACGGTAGAATTGCGGGTTATAATTTCAGAATCAACTCATATTGGTTTACAAATACTAGGGGACTTCGAAAGTAATTTATGATATTGTGTATCTTGTAAAGGAATTTTAATTTCTTATACTTTACCAGTTACTTGTGATACTTGAACAGAACTATTTGTAATATTATCTACGAGTATTCCATTTCTCGCATCTATCAGTAAATTATAATGTACCAGAAAATCCATCCCTATTATAGTACTTATTATACTTCAGCTACCGTAAAACGCCAATTAAAAATTCTCCGTAATCCGAAATTTAATTGTAAGACGTATGTCCCATACGTTCAAATCGTAGTATTATTTGCGGCTATTATTTGGTAAGTGCTTTCCTGACGACGCCATAGAAATTTTCTCGTAAATACACATCATTCAGCGCCTGTATTTAGCAGAAATTGCCTTTTTGTTGCCTTATCCGTAATATAAATGCGGCCTATTTCTTTAATCGAGTCGAATGCCGCGTTGGCGACTCGAGATTTCAATTTTCCGGTTTGAAAGTACATGGCTGTGTACATTTACGCGCATTTTGACGAATTCTTCTCTGATACTAGCAGATTTCATGTTCCTTTTCCTTTTGCCAATTTTGTTGCGTTTTACTTTGAGAACGGTTTCTTAAAAATCGCTTATCTTGATCTCGTAGATCTCGTCCAGAAATGACTTTGTCGATTTTGTGGGTAGGGTCGTTTTTCCTTACGGTCTTTACTCAACAATTCGTCGACTGTCTTCAGATATATACAACTGACGAGTATAGCTACTTCTCTGCTATGTGAATTAACTCTCTGCTGACTGTTATTCGGATTTTCTGTGCTTTTGATTCCATGCTTTGGGATTTCGTAGATGTGCTGCTAAAGTTTTCAAATCCTGATTGCCCATTGTGACTAAGATCGTTTGTATTGTAGTTGGGAGACAACTAATCCAAATTGTACGAAATATATCTTCCGGAGTAGGATATCCAGCTAATTCTGTTAACCTTCGCAAAAATATCGATAATGTACGATCACCTAACTCTTCCAGTTCTAATAATGTTCGTAGACGTTTCTCTTTTGATTCGGTGAGCCTCTGAATTAACGCTACATTTTAATATAGAGTAACGTTCCAACGCGGGAGGGTGTATAATTATTTCTGCTACATGTATCGCGATGTTGTGGTCTAAATGTGATACTAAAGAGTACACGGCTGCATGCACCAGACCGGCGTCGCCCCTCCGCCGCTATAGATGCGCACGAGACTTCCCCTTCTCTCACTACCCTGCGCAACCCGGACGATTCGGCGCAGGCGCGCCTCAGTTGTCTTTCGGACGCGCGGTAGAGCGGACGCTCTCCATAAGCGGTATCTTCCGACAGTCATTGCTTTATAACGTGTCACTCGTATTTTATCGAGGCTGACCTGTACTTTATTTGTGAGACCAGTGCGACCGTCGAACTATCTAAATATAATATATTGAATAATGACAGTGTTGTTTTATTGTTATCCTTCCACAAAAACTAAGGTGAATGGATACCAACGCGATTAATTGAGGTTGAATCTAATTATGCGGTCGGATTAACGGACGAAAAAACAAAAGTTGTTTGCTGCCTGTCTTCCATTTTTCCTGTTTCCCTAGTCGGGGTCACTACTTTAGACTTTAGTGTTACCACTTTGGAAGGTTTTAGAAGTCCTCCTTCTTGCATTCGAATAACGAAACGGAAATGACGAATTATGCGAGTTCAGCTTAACACTACAGGTACAGGTTTATAATGGAAAACAACTATCACCTTTTAAGTAAATAAATTCTCTGATTTGTCCAGAAAAGGACAAATCAGGATAAAAAAATTATTGTGTATATACTTAATTTAAACTGATCCCTTCTTAATATTTTAAGTGCTCGATTCTCCCTCCTCTTATAGTAAAATAATATAGTAAAATCACAAAGTACAGTTTTTGTCCCAGAGCTAGTTTCCTCTGGCGGAGTGATTTATTTGTAAGTTATATTTCTATGATCTCTATCGAAACTGGTAATCTTACAGTAGATAATCTTATTAATTTCTAATGGAATTAATTTCCATTGAGGGGCATCAGGTGGACAACATCCATAGTTCTGAACGATATTCCGGTTATAAAATTATTGACAGACATCGCAATTTGATCCACATGGTTTCCATTCGATGAACGTGCCCAAAGAGAGAGAGAGAGAGAGAGAGAGAGAGATTATTTATTTATTTACATTTTCCGACAAGATGCGCAGATACAATTAATAAAAGTAAAATTATAAGTGGAAATAGATAATAATAATAGTAAATATTAAAGTCCATTCGATGAACATGCCCAAAGCGCTTCTAGTAGCCTCACCTAGTGAAATGAGTTGAAATTCATTCATTTTCTTCTCGTCCTCGTCGTCGTCTTCTTTCTTCCTTCGCTCCAGAGGTTGATTGATCATTTTAGAGAAACGTCACAGGATATATTTATGTTTAAATATGTTTTGGAAATCTTCCAATTCGTTTTTCTGTTGTATAGGTATAGGCTGTTTTTTGTTGTCTCATAATTTGTTTATTCATAATATTATATGTTATTATTTATAATAACAACGGGAGAATGATCGGATGATAAATCACCCCATGATTCTGCGGTAAGATAGTCAAGTTTTATACCTTTTACTTATTGGTTGTGCGGAAAAGACAAATAAAGTAAGTCGGGCATTTTATTTATGTCGGCAGGCCAGTAGGTGGGTTGTCCAGTTGTGATTGGAAATAAATTTCCATTCTGCATAGCTGCATACAATTGTCGGCTTCGTGGGGTTGATGTCGAGGATCTGGACCCCACCATCGATGTTTTGCATTATAATCACCGGCTGCTACGAGTAGGTGCCCCAGGCTCTCAAAAAATGTTAGAAACTTTTCAGCGTTAACGGTGTGCTTATGTGGTCAGTATATTGCGGCTAGAGCTGTAGATCCTATAGAATGTACTACGGTTACACTAATAGCTTAAAGATAATCCTTCATATTTTTTGCAAACATCAGGATGTTTCGAATCGTATATACAATAAATTGAAATTCTTAAGCAGTTTTTATTCCTAAACTGACTTTCCGATACCAACATAATGCCAATGTCATATTCGCTTAAGAAAATTTGTATTTCATGGGATCTCGGTGCTAGATCGTTAGCATTCGATATTATTTTTTAATTTTGTTCAGCAAACATGTCAGCATTATATCTATTTATGTCATTAATTTAAGAATTTCTTTGTTGTTGCCTGTATTTCTGATTGATTTCGTAAATAGTGTAATCCAATTTGTTTTCTCCGTCCGCTCCGTCTGTGACTTCTGCAAATGTCGTGGTTGACGTTACCAAATTATTTTTATTACTCACATACTGTTGGGCATTTCAATTGTTTTTTCCCGACAGGGCCACGGTACACGGCTTTTATAGGACCCCTTTTCTTTTCGATAAACGCGCGGGTTCCTGGTTGTATGTGTGTGTACGTTCATGCATTTATGTGTGTACGTGTGTAGGCAACCCAGGTAAAAATGAAAGCGTACCGTACGCTTAAAAGTACGCATTCACGCTTATTGAACGCTTTGAGTACGCTTAAAATGGAAGAAGAAGCGCGAATGTACCCGTACCCGCACTCGTCACTGAGGGTAAAAGCTGTCTCAGAGTGGGTCATTTATTATAAAAAATTAATGTACTACAGGCTGAAGCCAGTTACGCTTGCTCGTACAATTCTTTTCTCGCGGAGGCCGGAATTATCCGTCGGCTCTTTCGATGATTTCCCTCGTCGGATTCTCGACTCCAAAATGACGCTCCGAAACCAAAATCGAACCCACGACGCTACAATACCGAATTTGTCTACGCGGGCTAGACGCTCGGTCGGGGCTCTCTCGTTTCTCTCAGAACGCGAAATTGCGCAATTTCGTATCAGTGTCGGAGAGCGACATTATTAGCGTAGTGATACGTTACAATATAGGTAAAAAGAATTTATGTACTATATATATTCAAAATTTTAGGGAAAGATATTAGGAATAATATGATTTCGACGTTTATTCAAATGACAATAAATATGTTTATTACAGTAACACTTTGATCACGAACTAAAATCATTTTGACATCAATTAAAAAACAGTGGGCTTCTGCGCATAGAGAAGCACCGGGCGCCGACTGGCGTTGCGAGAGGAGCGGATTCGACAGTCTTCGGGTTCACGCGGCGTCGTACGGTTTAGCCTCGAAATTCGAAAAAAGCGCTGTATTTTGTAGAGAATAAAGGAAACTCTTTTAAAAAAACCTTACAGTTTTTCAGAAGTTGGATCGAGCGGGAAGTCTGATACGCTCATTCGTGATCGTTCGAAATATCGAGACGGACTTGCCGTGGATGCGATTTTGCACAACGAGAGTCATTTCGAAAAGTTCGGCTGTGTGCGAATTTCGAAAAGTTTAGCTGTGTGCGAATTACGAAAGGTTTCGCGGACTGTGGAGAGCGAAACTCAATTGTGACAGAACTACGGAAGCTTAGCCGTGTGCAAAGTTCAAAGGGTGACGCTGTGTGTGTACCAGTGCAAAGAAAATGCCGGCGAAAGTTCGACCAGACTGGACTGTAGTAGAACTATAAGAGATTAAAAGAAAACTTGATCTCAGCACGGTGGGAAATAAAGCTGAATTGTTAGCCCGCTTGTATGACGGAGATCCAACCGGTGAGTGGGGAAAGTTACATATATGGGGAAATTCTAAGATGGCGTCTTCTACGAGCAATGACGAAGTCGTGGCGGGTCGACGAACTGCGGCGGGAGTTCTCGAAGAGACCGTATGTGAAGCATCGGAGCGCGAAGCGCAGTTTGATGAATGGGGCGCTCGATTGTTAGAGCGAGAGGCGGCCGAGAGGGAGATAGCTGAGCGAGAAGCGCGGAAGCCGAGATCACCGCCCGTGAGGCGGCTTTGTCTGAACGAGAAGCGAGGTTAGCAGAGCGCGTCGAAACAAGGAGGGGAGCACAGAAACGACCGGAAGAGAGACAACATGAAGAACGAAATGCAGAGGAAATTCAGGAGGTTGCACAACCTAACTCATCACATGAGTATCGAGGAATCGAGCGACAAAACAATCCAAAAATGAATGTGTCAGCAATTGGTGAATGTTTAAATACATTTGACGGAACAAGTGGAACGTTCGAAAGCTGGGAGGGAAAATTGCTTAGAATCTAACAGATGACGTAATGCGAGTTCTCATTTGTTCGAAACTGAAAGGAAAGGCGTTGGCATGGTTTCACTCGAAACCAAATCACATTAAGATGTCGATTGCACAGTTACTGGCCGAAATTAAGATTCTTTCATCAACGTCCGAACAGAGTACAGCTTAGGCGAGCGTTTGAAGAACGAACATGGAAAGGAGGCGAATCTTTTAGAGAATATATGCACGAGAAAGTGATTCTAGCTAACAGAGTGCCCATTACTGAAGACGAATTGTCTGACTATATAATAGATGGAATCCCTGACTAGACTCTACGAGACCAAGCACGCATACAGCAGTTTGTGTCGGTTGAAGACTTGTTGAGTGCATTTGAGAAAGTTTCACTAATCAGTAAAGTGCCAGTAAATTTCGTGAAAGAACAAAAGAACAGTTCCGCTAAAGACAAAAATGAATCAGGAGATACAGCACGTGGGGTGGTTCGTTGTTATAACTGTAATAAACCTGGTCATATCGCCTCCCAGTGTGTCCATGGCGTTCGAAAGATGTACTCGTGTTTCAAATGTGGATCAACGGACCATAAATTCGTGTCCAGTGCGGACGAAAAAACCGGGTTCAGAAATTCACAACGTAGAACAAAACGTCGATGATACTGAATTTCAGTATGAAATTGGTCTGGAGATGTGTATGGATGGCGAAGAATTCGTACTAAACATCGTCGCCCTGTTAGATAGTGGCAGCCCCGTAAGTTTTGTGAAGAAAAAATTAATTGCACCGGATTTAATCGAAAAAAATGACTGCGATAAAAAATATTACGGCGTAAACGGATCGCCTTTGAATGTGTGTGGGACGATAACGACGAACCTTACGATGAATGGTGACAAAAAATATGTGAAATTGTTAGTCGTAGAAAATAATACGATGATGTCAACTGCGGTGTTAGGTCGCGATTTATTTCATACAGTTGGATTACGATTAACATATAAAATGCATAGTAATGTCGAATCGCACAATAGTTTTGAGCCCGAAGTTACAGAGATTTTAAAGAAAAATATTGATGAGTGGAAGGATGAAAAGGCTGATCTGAAGGTAAATACTGAAATTAACGAGCGCGATAAAGAACGGTTAAGTATATTATTCCATGACGAATACGTCACCCCGGTGAGGATTAACGAGCCCAAAGTTGACGTAAAGCTCAAGATTGTCTTGAAAAAAGAGCAGTCCTTCCATTTTTCTCCTCGCAGGCTTTCATATGCAGAAAAGGTAGAGTTGAAGAAAATAATTGATGATCTCATTGAACGCGAAATCATTCGAAACAGCG
>JAPYZR010010979.1:0-10517 GCA_030522945.1 Trichopria nigra
TTTTCAAACCAAACTGCATCTTGTCGAGACTCAATATTTTAAAGGCACCACGGTTATGGTCGAAGATGGAAAACGCACCGAGACGCGTCAGGACGTCGACATCTCTAATCCCCTTCCACCCATTCCATTCTCCGGAACGCGGCGCGGGTGGGCGCGAAACAATACCGGTATTTCATATATTTTATTAAAGTCCCGTGGGAAAATAGCCTTGCTAAAACGGAATGAGGTTCAGAAAGACGGAAGAGGAACGAGAAAGCGGAAGAAGAAGTAAAAGGAACAGAATTCGCGGAGGGTTAAAAGAGAAATCGATTGGCAGGTTAGTGCGGCACCCCCTTCCTTCTTATCGATTATCGGTCTCAACGGCAGCTGATGGTCAAAAAATAAAATGGTAAGAGAAAGACAAAGTCAAGAAGAAAATACAAGCATCGTAGCGTTTGTCCGTCCTCAGCTCACCTGGGACATCCTCGTTCTTGATGGATGAAGTTGATATTTAATTTTTAACGGATCCCATAGACTGCAATGATCAGGTTCATTTCATATTATAATAGCAATAATTTTGAAGCTCTCGTAATTGAAAAAACATCAATAGATGTCATCGGTCAGATCTAAGGAAGAAGGACAGAAACGCAAGAGAACAAACATTTCCGTTTCTTTTTTCACGTGTTCCTTCGCGCGAGAATATAAAGATCAAAAGCAATTTCTGTTAAACCAGTTACTTCTTTCACTGTCCAGCCGAAATAAGTTCATTGGAGGACGGCTGGACGGATGGTCTGCCGTCTAGGGGGGAGTCCATTAGGTAGCAGGCCCGCCGTGAAACGAAAGTCCCCCGAGAGCCTAGAGAAAAGAAAGAAAATACGTCGAGACCCCGACGCAGACTTCCAATTGAAATTTCCACGAAAAGCCAGCAAATAAGTGCTTAGTTCTTTGCGCACCTGCTACACGGTTTCTCGACAAAATACTTCAAACCGCGAAATGCGTACATCAGCATTGGAAATGTACAAGGAAATTGTCAAATTACATTGTACATGTTGGTGGAAAATATTCTTGTAGTTATATAGTTTCAGTATTTCTGACTTAGTGACTTATGTTTCTTTCCATGACTCTGGATTAAATGTCTTTAATTAAATGTATTTTTTGTGATAAAATGGAACAATCAATTGTAATACGTGTAAATTTTACTTCATTGGAATCATTAAAACTGAAGGTTCATCACCATATTCAGCCGTAAAATAACGGGCTTCAAGCCGCTAACGACTAGCACTTTAAGTTTAATCTTCTTAATTAATAGAGCTCATCTATTACTCGCGCTAAGACCATATCATATTTTTTATTCCCTGCGGCTTTTCAGCACCGCAGAAAACTCCAAGCTGCAGGAAGTTCTTATTTTGGTACGAGACTTAATGTTGGAAAATGGGGGTTTCCTGAGTTTTTACTGTGCTTTTTTTCCATGACCTCGCAGGCAACCTGTACTTTGCAGCTAAACCTCTTAAGAGGTTCCTCAGTAGTGCAACGTATACGCACAATAAGACAAACTCAACTACTCAACATTGTCAATTTTCGCTAGCGACATGAAAAATTACTTTTTTTTATGCACATTACCTAGTGATTATTGATTTATTCAGCAATGCAACAGAACGAATAGACATGTCAATCTTATAATAACACAATATTGCCGTGTTAAATGTATATTCGATTTTTTTGACATGTGACGCTTCCGTAATTGCATTCAGAAGACAAGAATTCGATAACTGAACGATTATTGATTGCAACATGAATGGATAATCCGTGATGTCAAAAACATGGGATAGTTGGATGATATGTACATATATATATATCGCAATCTAACATATCTATGCAGAGAATCCTACATGTTCTTAATCACGGCAGGAATAAACTGCTGTTTAAATAGCAATATTTCTATGGTAGATTATCAGCCCTCGTTGTCAATATATCTAAAATCGGCAGACTTGGCGCTTAATTTCATTTTATCGCCACGCGGGATTCGCATCGGCCGGCAGGTAATGTGTTTTAAATGTAAAACAGGCTAAGGCCTAAAGCGCTAACGGGACACGCCTGCGATAAAATTTGATTCAAACTTTCCTCCCTCAACCAGTTCGCTCTTTCTCACCCTTTCTCCTATATTCTCGAATCGTCGAGCCATTGACTGTTATTCGAAGTTCATTTTAATGTCTGGATCTATTTTTTAAATGCGTCTGTAAAGTATTTTAAGTTTCGTAGCATGTGGTATATATACTATATAGTATATAGTGGAGGGTGGTCACGGCTGGGTCACAAATTTCGCTTTTTCTCGCGAATGATTACAAAGACCTTTTGAAATGCAATGTTGTTATCAATTATTTATGTTCGTATCACAAAAAAAAAAAAAACAAATGAAAATTGAACCTACACTAACCGCAATGGTCCAAGCATCACTTTACATGGAAAGTTTGCATCGCTGATAAGTATTTATATTTTATATGCAAACATATAGATGGAGCTAGTGTGACAAAGCGGAATAAACGCGATGGTCCTACCATGACGACTATCTAACCATAATGACTATCGATTTGTCGGTTTTTTTTAATGAAATCAAGCCATAACGACCCTCCCCATACTGCATACTACGATATAGTATTATATCTATATTCCTTACATTAAAGATTAGTTATTTGTTCAATATTCTAGAAAAAAAAATTATATTCAAAGAATATGTCATATTTTACCCAAAACAAACTGAAAATATTTTGATTGACATTGGGAAACGCACAATATCGATTATCGACGCGACATTGTGCGAGACAAAATGCACGTGGTCATAAAACGTCAGAATAAAAGTGAAAATAGACGGCTGGAATGTCGAATCCACAGCCGTGTACGCATTCGAAATCGGTTCGCACGACGGGCGGCGCCACGTCGAAAATGGACAAACATCGACGTTACGGTGGTGGAGTACCGAGAGGTCAGCCGGTAGCGGATTAATTATGCAGCATATACTTCAGCTTCGTACGGCTCGCACCCGTCCGCTGGCCAATTAACTCGAAAAACAACCACAACACTAAAATCCGAGCAGTTGGTGTGCGACACACTGCATAAGTGCGAGTGGCGCATCGGCCAAGAGAAACGTTGGCACGTATCTGAATAATTTTCGGGTCCACCTATCGGACCGTACTGCGCGTACCCTCGATGGACTCTGAATTTCAAACTGCGCCATGCACGCGAAAGTTCCACGCTTGCAACCCGTCGCATGCAGATTATTCAAATGGCATCGTTTCTCTCGCCTTATAACCCTGTCTTGGACTAATCCGGGAATTTGCACTCTGTTAACCCGAAAAGTTACAGGGCTCTGCGAGTTCGACCAATTTCGACAATGCACTCAGTCCATTTGCCGTTGCGTCCATTACGGTATTGTTTACGAAATTTACGTTACCCTCCTGGATGAATTCCGAATTTGCTTGCTTCAGTGATTCACCGTGCAACTAAATGGAATTAATAACACGGATGCGGTCGTAAAAACTAAATTAAATAAAAAATTCAATATAATAACAAAGAAAATATATTAGAAACATTCGAGTTGACAGTTGACCGTTTAGATAGAAATAAGTGATATTTTATTCATTCACAACATTGTATTTTGTACTTAGTATCCAGGTACATTGTACACCTGATCCTATTAGTCTATTCATGTTTAGAATGTTTTCCAAAATTGAAAAAACTTTAATTCAAATATAACTTGCTCAGATCTTATGTCGATGGATAACAAAACATTCTTCGATTTTAATTTTGGAAAGTATTTTTCGAAATAATCATTTTCAGAATTTCATGTAACAAATTAGTAAACCAACGCAGGAATTATGTGAATGGTAAATGATTCTTAAAATTCGTGAATTTGATTTGATATATAAGGAAGCGCCGGAAATGTCAATAGAAATAAAGTTTTATTGTTTTCCAACATCTCTGTCTTTGAATTACATATAAAAATATTATTTTTCAAAATTTGTTTCATCTCAATGCGTTAGATGGCAATCACTCAATGAAGGAAGAATATTAATAATATATAATATCAACGAAGAAATATACGATTGGACGTTACATGGTTACTAGAGATAGTAAAAAATATGAAATAAAGTAGCGTTTACAAAATGACATTATACCATTTTGTTTGTGTATGGACGAGAGTTAATTTAGAAGGCCTAACCTTAACCGATATTAAAGAGTTCCCATAATTTAAGTCCCTCATTGAAGAGATGTATATGGACGTGTTTGTAATTCATTACATTCACTTTTGTAAAAGTAACTTTTTTGGATTGAATGTTTAAAGATAATTTCTTTTATGATTATATAGAATAATAAAATGAACAAACTGTCGTTTTAAGAAATTCTACAATCAGTCGAGTAAGCCTTCAATTTGTTGAAAATGAATGAAACAATTAATTTGACTTTTTGCTCGTACAGTTAGTTGCACAAAGTGCTCTAAGTAGCATTTATTCAACTGTTGTAAAAGGATCCGTTTCCAAAATTCATTTTGCAAGAGAATAATACACGCTTGTCACGATTCCCCTCGTGAAACGAGAACGTGCCCGCAGCAAACTCACTTTAGCATTATCATTTTGATGCACCATAAAAATAGAAATATGTTTAAATTTATTCAACACAAATGTTACGTCCTCCAGAAATAATTTCCATATAACGTTTTGATTTTATAACAGGACAACTTCATAATAATACACACTCGACGTAATCTATCTTGTAACGCTCAAATGATGTATATGGTTTCGGGTAATGTCTAATTCTCCCTGGAATTAAATATTTACCGCTTTAAATAATGCACGAGGAGTATGCTGCCACTATGCCAGACGAAGACGAAGTTTGCCGCTCAGATAATTCGGATATTTACGATTTTGAAATCGAAATTGAACATGGCATATAATACTGTTTAATTTAATGTAATAAATAAATCAAAAAGAAATTTACGAGTTTCAATTTATAATTCAACGAAAAATAATTACAATTTTATTATATTTAGTTAAATAAATCTGACCATTCAGATTATGCCAACATATGCCAACAAGTATACGGAATGTCCAATATGGATGATGGACGTACGTTGGACGTTTAATGAATGCACGGAAAATCCGATATATGCACGCACAATGAACGTCCATATTTCGTGCAGGAAAGAGAGTCACTTCATGGTCGTGAAATGGATGTAAAATCTACGCCCAATGTAAGTCCAATGCAAGTCAATTTTTCGTCCATTTAAGAGTATTTTTTATAGAAATGTAATAGGCGTAAAATTGACATTTATTTTACAATTAATAGTGGACGTCTATTAGTAATAAATGATGTTAAGTTATTTCGTATTCTACAATTCGTGTCTCAAAAAATACCACATTTCGGACAACAAATAGTATGCTGACATAAAAGACCAAAGGTTGATGATGCACACGTTGCGTCGAGGGTGATCTAGCAATCATACGTCAAATCACGAACAAAATAACATTTTCTGTCGATCCCATTATGCGGATTTCATCAAGCACATAACTAGGATATCTGTCCCGGTAGTGATTAGTCGCCCGCGATAATCATCCGCTCGAAAACGCCACGCACGTGCGTCCTTCGCGCCGCCAACCACCAGCCGGGGTGCGTTGGTCGGTATGCTCTCTGCATCGTTTTCCCACAACTGCAGTGTTGCAGTGCGAAAAGAGCATATGTACTACCGTACCCTCGACGTACCATCTTCGAATATATACGACACTGGCATTAATCTCGTTTAGCGCGGTTTATTGCCGTCGAGTAAATTGGTACCCGGTACTAAATACCGCAATACAGTTTACACTGCACCGTCTCGTGCCGCCGTAGTGTCGTACGAGGAGATCGCGAATATTCGGGCGCTTACACGAACGCATACAACGTGACGATAAACATTCACGAATTATAGATGGTCCCGAACTAACGCTAAGGGTGGTTTCGGAAGATTGGGAAACAGCGGCGGAAAAAAGTTGGACATTTGCATACCGGGTGATCAACAATATTCTAATGTCAATTGTTTTATGATTTGAAAATAATGCTTGGGCCTACTGCTAAAAAAAATTAGTATATATATATATATATATATATATATATATATATACAAGGTGTCCCAAAAGTTTGGAAAGGGTCCTGTAACTTTTGAAAGAGAAAAATTTTCGAAAATCGCTGAAACACTTGAAACGATATTTCAAAAAATCGATTTTTTCAGAGGGGTTCCAACCCCCCCGCCCCAAGGGTGGGCATGGCGTACGAGGGGGGATGAATATCTTAAATGGCACCATGGGTCGAGTGGGGGCTCATTTGAAAGCTCTTTTCGAGACGAATTCAAAACACCTGTCATAAATGGCGCTGCGATCACTTTTCGAGGAATTATTCGACTTTTAAAATGTTTAATTTAGTAACTTTTTAGCAAATCAGGATTTCGACAATCGCCGAAACATGTGAAACAAGTTTTCAAAAGACCTATATTTTGCACGGGTAAATAAACAACACCCATTATCAATATTTTAAACGAAGCTGTTCCAATATATGTTTAAAATCATCATTTTTTTTAGTAGAAACAAATATACATCTACCTAATGGGATTCAACACCTCATCGTACTAAAATCAACTATGGCCCCAGTCTTGGCCCAGTATACGTTGCAAGGACCGGAACCGTATTCCATTAAAAAAATGTTATTATAGACGCGAAAATAAAATAAAAAAACTATAAAAAACTAGATGAAAACTATAGCTTTTTTTTCCGGAAGGATATACTCGCTCATCGTATTTATTATGCAAAAGTTTAGCCAGTACCGGTCGGCTAGTGCTGGTATTGGGACAATATAACTGGGATATGGAAATACTAACATTGGCTCCGCATCGATATTTATCAATGCATCCAAAATAAGACTTCAGTAGTAACTGTATATACATGATGACAGTTGCAACACAATTGCAATATTTAATTCTATTTAATTTTTACCACTATTTTATGCGCAGAGTATTTAAATATAAATATAAATATAAATATAAATATAAAATATAAATGTAAATATATTATATTGTCCGATAAACATTACACCGAGCAGGGGCGTATCAATTAAATGCATAGCGAGCTATACAAAAAGAAAAGTTTCATGTGCATTTCAATAAAATGATATATCTAATAAATCAGTAAATGGAATAGAATAGATTCACAACAAAATTACATGATTCCAATATTACAAATATCAGATTTTAAAAATAAAAAATTCGATTAATAGCGAGAATAAAAATCCACAGTTCCCGAATCCATGACATCTAGAAACTTTGTTACCGGGAGCAGCGTCGCGACGGTTGAATTTCATGGTCCACCCGTTATAGTCAGTTCGGAGGGTAGGTACACAGTTATTGCATTAACTCATCATTGTCATTTTTATCACGCGTCCACTTGCATCAACGGAACCTGTGTACCAACGCGTGTGCCACGTACGTGCCACCTCGCACCTCGTTGCTCAAATTCGCGTTGCATGTTTTCGCGCGCGCGACTCTGAGCTTCTGTAAGGTCAATGAATGGAACGAGACGGAGGTGTAAGCCCCGTCGATTCCCTTTACTATACATAGATGGGTTATACTGGATTAGTCGCTAACGAGTCGTGTTACGCGAGCGAAACGCAATTTCCCGCCCCTCGAAATGGAAGGGAAAAACGGAAAGAGTTAAAATATTGAAGAATAGAGACGGCGAGCAACCGAGAGAATGAGCCTACACTGTGTACCTCGGAGATGATAGTCGGAAAAATGTTTTGCAGCCAACGTGGACAAATTTATCTTTCTTAGGGGATGCGTGGTTGAAAGGGGACAGGCCAGTATTTGGTTTCCGAGTAATTTGTTTGGGGATGAGAAATAAAATTACTCAGATTTGGACAATCACATTAAAAGATTGTGTTTGTTGAAAAATGAAAACAGTCGTGATAAAAGAATGATGCTTTTTTAACNNCAATATTCGACTACATTACCTTAAATCGATATGTCCAAAGAGTTAGAAATATTTTATTATGCCCTTACCTGTAACAGAAAAATGACATAACGCATATTAATTTAACATGTCCCAATCAATACGGATATATTTAAATAATAGAAGTAATAATCGATAACGTTCGACGAAATCTTCTTAATATTACAAGAAATCAAATCGTTACAAAATGTATGATGCCACAAATGGGGTTATATTTGACACTTTGTGTCAAACGTAGTTACGCTAAAATCGTCGTGATAGTAACAGGCACTCTAAGTTGGATGTTTCTGTGAATTGTATTAAAATTATAAAATTACAAACAAACTAATCCGAATACTGTATTTTCTTGTTTTAAGGTTACCTTATTAACTTTTCAAAACTTTCATTGCTTCCTGTTAGGAATTTTACAAGTATATTTCGGTATTGCTATCTAATTTCATTGTAATTCAACTGATTCAATAATGACCAATGATCAGTACGTTATCCACGACGAAAATAATATCTATTGTCTCGAGTATTACCCGACAGCTGCAGAGATAGGTATTTTACAATTATTACAGATATTTTCACACAAGTTAGACTGAATTTATTTTCATACCTTCGAAGTGCACCTCCTCGAAAACGAAGCGAACTGTGACTGAATCCATCAATAACGGTCCTTTGGCGTTGTGAAATCAGTTTCCCAGATGAATATTCAACCTGGCGCTATATATATTTGGCAGACCCGTTTTGTGGCAATACTCTGGCAAAACAAACGACCCTCTTTAAATGTGAGATTCTGAATTCCGGTGCCATATTATGCCATGCTTACGAGATCAGTACAGTCAAAGTGTCCAAAGATATATATTTTAGTGGAGCGACATTCGCAAGGTGCTGATGCCTGGTGCGGCACGTAATAAACTCTGCTCACAGACGGCTTCGGAAGCGAGATACTGCTCCGTAAGGCGTGAAATTCAAAGGGAATGGTGGATCTTGGCCCGTGAATACTTTAAGGATTTACGGCGGGAAGTGCGAGTCCGAGTCTATAATTTATTCACAATCTCAAGGTTTTCTCTCTTGCTGAGACGGCTACGAATTGTTTCCAAGATAAGCTACGTATACATATAAACATTTCACGATTTTTACGACGCTGAGCTTCCAATTACTTTTATCCTAATTTCATTGTCTGGAGACGTGCTTATTTATTTGATGTTTTCCAAGAAAACACGTGTAATTTATCAGTACATCAAATGTACTGTTTTTACGTAGAAATTCAGAAATATTTTAAGACTTCTATGTTTGTAAGGGGATATGAAATACTTTATTCATCTACTAATCTCAACAAAATCAATGATATCTATTTTGCTACTTGAACATGTACGTTCCTGGGAAGTAGATGAATAATATTTACTGCTGCGATTTAATTGCTAAATATTTGAGGTATACTGAAAAAGTAACTTTGAAATTAATTTAGAGCATGCTCATTCTAATGAAGAAGAAATGCTCTTAATCGCGTTGACTTGATTACATCGCATCCAGAGAGTCACTTCACCTCCCATTACTATTTCATAATAGTTTCTAGTTCCGTAATTGTGAAGCAGCGTGAGTAACATTTATGTCAAGAGTTTACAATTCCATTTGTTGCTGCTCGTCGTGGGGTTTTTATTTTTGTTTCGTTCCTCTATATGTATATATACATAACCTTCCAAACTCTCCAGGAATTCATAGCAACGACGAGTGTACATACGGAACGTGTACGAGAGCTAAAAGTAATTAAGCTCGTTTGTCGCTGGAGTCGAGAATGCTCTACGCGGGCTGCGAATCAAATCGTGCTGAGTAGGGCCGTGCGCGTAGCGTTCAAGGTACGTAACAAATGTCCGCACCGAGTCGGGAAAAGCCGCACAGGGTGCCGGTGCCGCCTGTCCTACAGCGGGCCGTCGGTCACCATTACTAAGCATTGTGTCTGCGGTTCGAAGCGATTTGTAACCTCGCTGCCCTCTAGTGCGAAAACATTAGTTTGCCCCGCACCCGTCAAGTTCGTGCTATTGGCTTTCGAGGATTTGTCATCCTTATGGCATCCTCAATGACGCCATCTCCTTCCGCATTGCAGAGTGTTAACCCTTTCTGATTCAGTTGGAGTAGATTCCAAATCAATTTCGTACTTTTTTTCGAATTCTATGGTCGTAATTAGCAATTAGCAGAGCTTGTATTCCAGAATCTTCAATTAAAAAAAGAATTTAGAGCTTTAAGATAATTTTAATATTGTTATACTTTGAATATACTTTGAATAAAATAAAAACAACTGTTGAAATACATTTTTCTAATTTTTACGATTCACAAATGCAACTGATAAATACTGTACTTTAACAATAGGGACTAGAAGTTGCTGAAATCTTAATCTTCCAATTGCAATGTTGGTTGGTGACTTTGTAGAGATCATGTCAGACCTATAAATTCTATTCAAAAGCTGAAATTTCAGGCTGACAGAAAAAATATTTCATTGTCTATTCGATTTTCATGGCACCGTTCATT
>JAPYZR010010982.1:0-10616 GCA_030522945.1 Trichopria nigra
TATTGAGTAATATCCAAGTTGACTGTGCCTATACGTAACATCTAAGATGTTAATGGCTAACATTATTATGTTTGTCACTAACATCCATTTTTCTCCGTGATCCAAAACCTTGTTTGTAATGTTAACCGATCAAAACAGTCCGCATCTCCCGAGCCGTACCGACTTTACACGAGCACGTAACATTTGGTTCGTAGACTATTTACCGAAATCGTCGTTTTTTCTTGGACCCTTTACAAATATAGCCTACCAGGGTCCGTGTGCGGCTGCAGCCCACTATCAAGAAGTACCCCCATTCGGCTATGCAATGGCGCAGAAAAACCTACACCAGATACCGCAAATATCATTATCAATTAAGTTCGCAACATGTATTATTTTTCTCCGTGCTGATAAGGCAATAACTATTGAGGTTGCGCCTAATGATTTACTGATCAGAGCCTTGTCCAAAAGTGAACAGGCATACTTAAGAAGGCAGGCGTCACCATTGCCCGATCAAAATTCAGGCAGCCTGAACAAATTTCTGCTCCGGACGTTTACGAAAGGTATTATATGTTCCGGATTTGTTTTATATAAATCTAATGTGCTGTATAATATTAAGCTTTAGAACGGACGGCGTTGAAGCGATTTTTTTTTTTTTGTATTTCGATTTGTGTTTCGGTTCGTGGTTCAAAAATATTTTTGTTTAAGAAATTATTGAAAAGGAAACGTTGTGTTTACTTGCGATTTCGGCGAATTGTCATGTAATCTATCGGCACATATACAGATGCCGGTGTACAAATCCCGTGCTCATGGCTGACACAGTCTACCATTTTCCCTTTCATCTGCTATCTGCTCTTGCCCTCCTACCAGAGTATATATAATTTATCCCGCCACTCCTCCTTTACCACCTGCGATTTGTCGTTCGAGGCCATGTCGATCGGGAAGTTGTATAGTCGCTCTGCAGCGCCTCCCAACCTACCAGTTAAAGCGTATTGTATAAATCTTTAGTTCGCACTTTTTATTTAATTTGTTATTTTTATTAAATTGTTATGATATGCAACACGTATTGTTCATTATAAAACAATATGTGTATCCTCAAACCCCACTAGTACGGTCGGTCCAGAAATTGATTCCGTATTGGAATTTGCGACATTTTGAGTGGCACCGTTATCTGTCAAATAATATAACTACTCAAAGCTTGACATATTTACGCATCTTAATTAATACTTAAAAATATTAGATTTATTATTTTTTATTATTAAATAAATTAATATTTATAAGCATTTTAATTCAAAATAAACAACGCACATGATTACAATGATTACCTGCCGTTTTGCTTATATTATATCGGTCACCTGCGTTTCGTCTCCAGGTGCCCCGTGATTATGAATAAGGTTACACTTGGAGGGAAAATGTCAGCTCTTTTTAAATCCTGAATAAAAAAAAGTATGGGGCCCCGTTTGAAGTAACAACTTTGAACTTGAAGATCGTACTCAAGGACATTAATTGTCAACTTGAACGTGAAATTTCCCGCTCTTTCCAAATCCGCAATAAAAAATGAGGATACCAATTTAAATGGGGATCCCCATTTAAAAAATTCAATTTGACCTTGATATGACCCTCAAGGTCATGGTCAAATCAAGGTCGCCATTGAGTATCCAGTAAAAATCCTAAAATTTGTGTGTCTAACATTTAAAAAAATTCAGGGGTTTCCATACTTTTGTGTCACCCTCTATATGATTTGAAACGTGGACATTTTTTTCTTAACTGACCAAATTCAATACTTCGATTCAACTCTCAGTAAGGTTCGAAGTGACAATCTTTCATTTAATGAACTAAGCCGGCATACATATACACCAAATTGACCGGAGCTTTATTGAATAATAATATACATACAATACTCAGGGACATTATAGTGTACTACGTCTTTTGGTTGAAGTCTATTATTGGCCCGGTCGAAAGTGGATCGACCGCAGATGAGTTGTAATATTTTTATAGCCTTTAAAAATATTACTTCAAGAAGGTGACGAAGGCAATGAAAAGCGAAGTTATCGAAAACCGCATTCAGAATTATATATATATATATTTTTTAGGCAAAATGAAATATTTGGATAATTCCTGTTCCTACTAATATACATATAATGTTCTCAATCAAAGCATTCATTAGATTGTAAGATAATCCAGAACGAATATACACTATACTTAAAAATTTAAGTGTGCAGAATGGGCGGTCGTTCTGACAGACGTGGTCGATTACTTGTATATTATTTGAAGGATTTTTACTGAACTTTTCTCTAAAAGTGCTGAATTGCGGTAATTTTATATACGCTTGGCAACTTCCAATCATTCAAAGCAAAATCCAACAATATGTACTTGTTTGTTTGTTCATCAAATTCCATGGTATAGATTGTAATAAATGCAATAAACTATAGGGGCTTCGCCCCTGCGGCCTCCGGCCGCAAACCCCGCAAGGGAGCTCCGTCCCCTGGACCCCGGGCGCGCAGCTTCCTTCGGTCGCTATATATAAGTTCGCAGTGATCGGCCCTTCGGGCCTCTTATTCATATACAGGTAGATTTCAATTTTTGTAAATTGATGAAACTTGATTTGTAGGATACACGAAATGGGTATGCACATAATTTCAAAATAGAAATTAAATATTTTCAAAACTTCTCCATCATACCGAAGGTTGGACCGAATTGTATTGTATATTGAAGTATTGTGTTGAACCACGACATTACGCGAAAAGTCATCCGAAATCTCTGAATCTTTTTGTAATCGACACTTTTATCTTAAAATTGGATACAATTATCGCATAGGAGTTGGTATAAGTTTGTTGTATGAACGGATGCGAGAGCTTCCTATATAATGTATCATATTTTCTTAATTATAGGAATTGGTACATAAAAATAACTCTGAATTTTTTAATTTTCTATTCATATACAATTACGGAACTCTGCAGTAATTGTATGCAGTTTTAAGATAAAAGAGTTGAGTATGCGAAAGTTAAAAAAAATAATAATAACATTAAAACACGCATTAAAGTAAAACAATTCAAAAATCTTATCAGTATGTGGTCAAATCCATGAATGATGTCTTTGTATTCGTCATACATCATCTACAAGTAATAATTCAAACTCGTGACTCATTTTTACTAGCCGTCCTCAAGTTGGGACTCATTATCATCTCGGTAAATGTATTTCAGGCTTACAAATAAATGCAACATTTTATTTAGATTAAGTATGAAACTTGGAGATTTTTGAGGTCGCCAATCGTGAATCCGACGTTAAAATATATAATTTCAAAGTGGCTGATTCAATATGGGAGACGAAAATGCTAACAGTAACTTGATTTGCATGAAACATTGGACTTTTAGAGGTTTTTGGGGTTGCTGATTGTGATTTCAACGTCATAAGCAAAATGTCGGTATCAACAGAATAAAAATAATATCTTACAGAAATTCGGTATCTGAAAATAATAATAATAATAATAATAATAATACCTCCCACGCAATGATTTCCATGTTAATTTGATGTATTGCGCAAAAATCACACAAAGGATTACATTTTTTAAATGTTGTTAAAAATTAAGTTGTTCCTTATCGAAAGGATTTTTGCATTTGTATAACTTCCCATGTACAATATTATTTGGTATTAATAATAATAAAATTATACACTAGTTTTAAGAAAGCTTCTTAAGTATTCTTGAAATTAGTATAACGAAATTAGTATAACGTTTTTTAACCTCGGCGTAATAAACAGAAAAGAAAAAAGCCACTTTCGGCTCATTTTACAAATTTATTATACTTACGGTTGCAGAAAAGGGCTACGTGTTTCCGTATCTCATGGCGTCGGACGTTGAATCCTCTTACACTTTGATATTCGCAATAACGACATTGTACAGCTTTTTTCCAGTTATGTACCATCGTCCTTATTAAATACTTTTTAATGCTGGCAAATAACTGAAAATTTCGATCGATCGACCAGACTGTCTCGGCAATAACTTTACATCGGAGCAATGTATATAAACACTTTGGAGTGCTCCGTCCAGCTCCGATGACGTCCTCCACGGCACTGGCCAAGAGGATTCAAATATCATCACATATACTTTTATACGTATACGTACTCACTGTTCTTTTCGCTGTATTTTTCATACTTTGACTTTCTCGTTCTCTCGTTTTTATTTACTCTCCTTTATAAGTTAATTTTCTCGCAAACGGCTTAAGGTTCCTGGAATCTCCGTGTCTCATTTGTTTAGAATTTTTCGAGCATTATGTCCGTTGCACCATACTGCCTTCTTCGCCTTGCTCGCGACTGGGTCATTCCGAAATGTATATAGGAATGTTTCTCCCAAGTTAAAATTGTATCATACATTTTCTTTCTTGGACGGTCTTTGATTTTTCCTATAAAAAAAATTGAATAACAGTGTATTATGCAGCCAGTGCGTATCGTGTACGTTTGTTCATAATCAGCGATTGTCATGCACGAGGCACCGGCGAAGCATGTCCACAACATTTTTTTTTTTTTTTTTGAAACTCCGTGCGTGATGGTCGATTTTACTCACTAGGACCAAAGTGACAAATGCGAATAACCGATCCCCGCACACGTCTCATTAAAAAATACCGTATGCAACATGTGCGAAATATTGATCTCCGACAAGTGTGATTGTAACATTCTCTTCGTTCGAGTGAATGATATGCACTTCACATCACTCGTGAAAATCGATAATTTCGCCCTTGTTACATAATATACTATTTTTTCGCAGTAATTTGGAATAATCTTGGCTCTTTGAGAAACTCACACCACGAATAAACATGTTTAGAGTCAGAATATTTTCTTAGATAACTTACGGAAGTGCCATAGTTGATAAATGACACCAGTTTCTGCCAAATTTTTCTGGCATCTATGTTCAAAGTATTGTAGTCCAGAAAAAATGGCCATAAACTGGTCTTATATTTCTATACTAGGGTGAGATTTCGAGCACTTCTATTTTTAGGCCGCGTGAGAGAAATCGAACTTCATACGAAGGCATTGAAGAAAATAGTGATTTGCAAATCTGAACTGCTTATCGATGTTAATATGACGAACTTAATTGGCATACCTGTCACTTTTGTCTAGATATAATCTCAGCATTAAATCACCATTTTATCCTAATTGTCCATATTGCTCAGGACTTCGGATTATAGTCTTGATTTCTGATTATTTTTATGTAAGTAGTCTTTGTTTGTTTGTCTGTCTGTTTTTAATTTAATTTAAGTATATATACTGGATAAGCTGCGTAATTGGTCCCGTGTTAAAGGTATACTATAGATGTAATTGGCTGAAATAATTTATGTACATAATAGTTTTTTAATCCAATCATCTTGTGGCATAGTTATACCTATTCGAATGCAAAATTTGATTCGCCGCAACAGGCACACGTCATGCAAGTTTACAGGAAGTTTTTCCAAAATTGACAGGAAAAGGATTCCTAAACAAGTAGGATAATCATCCGAGGTAACTGCAAACTGTTTCCACTTTTTAAACCCATACAATAGAAACGTCAGCGTTTCTTCAGTGTGTGTTACCCTTGCACGCCTTGACGGTGTCCACCCTATGTACGAATACTATGATTCCGGGCAATTAATTTTAAAAACTTAATGTGTAACAGTATATGAAATACTTTTAGTAATGCATCCTCGTGGACACTTAATTTGACGATTTATACAAACATACACGTAAGATGCGGTCACAAAAGCGATGAGGAATCAATCTCTACTTTGTATCACTTTTCACCGATTCGATATTCATTAATATTTTTTAGTACTCTTTAATAAATAGAAAAAATTGTAACTTTATTAAAACTATTCTCAAGCAAACTCAATGAATTTGCCGCGAGTTAAAACGACTGAGACCGTTCTTAAGTGTGAACGCCTTCTATTGAACTGTTCAAGACTTGTCACGAAACACCAATGTTTACGTCATACTTGAACAATTCACAGGACGTGTTTACGTCGCCATTGTTATAAGTGCTAGATGTGAGGTTGTTCCATTTTGAATTGTATAGGTCTTAAAAGATAAGCAGATGTATCTATGCATATATTTGTGTATGAATATTGTTTAACATCACCTTTGATTTGAATACTACATAAAATTAATGGTGATGTACGATTTTTTCAAATTTTAAGATCAATTTCATTTAAGAAAAACATTATCGAGTTAATGAGATATACTTGTTTAGAAAAATGTTCGTAACATTCTTTATAATTTTAGTATAATTTCAGCATATATTACTGTGTTGACCAACATTTGAGGAAATTATAAAGTATTCTTTACGTCCATCACAGTGGTTGAAATGCATGAATTTAATATATTTTTACGTCCCAAACATATAACGATACAATTTTATTTTTATTTTTATTTATTTTTTTTCTGTAACACATAAAAGCGAAATAAAACAACAAAATTAGCATCCTCTGAAAAAAAAAAAAAAAAAAAAAAAAAAAAAAAAACGACAAATATAAAAACAAATAAAATATAGGAAAATATTTTGTATTTAAATAATAAACAGTATCCAAAAACAAGTTAACAATTTCAAGCAAAGAAGTCCTGCACCAAAATGTGGTCTGATTGATTAGATATGAAACAACTAGGATAAAACAATTAATATTATATTAAGAAAATATACTTATTGATAAGTCATATTTATTTCGTAATGAATTATTAATTAGTGTGTGCATAATTTATAATAACGACGATAGTATCCTTTTGTTAATTCTAAAATATTGCGTAATTTCAAATGTTACAGAAAATAGTAAAAATTAACTACTGAAAGAAAACTTAAAAAATGAAAACATTCATGATACATATATATTAGAATAAGTCGTTAATATATTACGTATATATGACATATGGAGATAATTCACTCACATATTATATATGGCTATTAAATTAGGCGGGTCTCCGTCAGTATCGAATTCTTAAGGACTTAGACACTTGACTATTGGAGTCGAATTAACATATGTATAGTTGCATGTATAGTGAAGAAAAACTAAAATTTTGTTTAAAATACAGACCAAAATTAATTTGCATTCATTGCGATGTAAAACTTCTGTTTGTTCTATACTCACTCGTATTATTATACTTACAAAAACCATACACTTAGAAATGTAACATGGCATAAAATATTCCTATGTACTTTTATAGTAGACATTGCAACTTGTCAATCGGAAAAATCGATAAAATTTCAATTCCACAAATGAACGAAAGTACGAAGGTTGAAATAATTTCATTTTTTATACATAAAAACAATAAGGATTCTTGATTTACGTTCTGTTAATCATAAAAAGTGATACTGCTCTTTAATTGACAATCTCTTTTAGAAATATATTGTATTTTATATGGCACTTTAATAACATTTTATTTGTAGTTTGTCAGCTCTGTCTAATAATATATAACTTTACTAATTTATATAAAAAAAAAACTTTTTTTTTACAGTTAAAGGTTTAACAGTTTCGTAACGCAGTGAGGTAAAAAAACTCACAAACGAGATTGTGCGTACGTATAAGTGAATTAAGCAATAGTTATTTTTATATTTTTATATAATATTTTTTAATTATATATAATTTTATATTACACAATATATAATAAATAAACACGATATGTCAATACTAATGCGATATTCGACATGGCTTTTCGGGATTATGAGAGCGTCAGGTTAACATCATTAATGCAGTCTAACAAAGATATATAGTCGATTATCGACATTTTCCCGACGGCAGTGCAACGATCTCTTTCTTCTTTTATGTACAGTAAGAATAGGAAAAATATAGCATAAAAAAAATGAAATCCAGAATATAAGAGATCAAGGTATATAATATATGTATATATGTAATAAGAGGGGATATAATCAAAGTGGGTGGGTCTACCGTATATTAAGCCGGCGAGTGATTCGAGGCTGCTCTGTTCCAAGTAGACACACACAAGTAAGAGGCGTACATATCTTAACTTAAGCAAACGCATAGCAAAACAAGCAGTGTAACTTTATATTCTGATAAGATTCCATTGTAAAGCTGTTTGCAGCCGGAGTTTGACCGTCCACGCACTCTGAATTCCTTACATTGAAATATTCCGGTATTGAAGTGAAGAAAAAGAGTACGCTCTTATTGTTGCAATGAAATAAAAATACATTTATCGAGCTTTTCATTAATATAAAAATAATCATTCTTCAATGATTTGGGCATTGGAAGGGTAATTCTACATATAGCATATAAGTAATCCCAATAAAAATACCGGTGAAATTTATTCAAAATTAACTGAGGACTACTATCGGAAATATATTAATTTTGTTGTCCTTCTACTTTAAACCCCGTTTTAACGAAATTAGAAAATCGCAGCTTTTCCAAACTGATATATATTATTCAATCCTGAAGTATATTTTCAATATTTTTTAATGCCCATGTCTTGTTATACAAACACCCGCTTTTCAACCCGTGAAATATTTATAAATAGAATTAACTGTCAGTATATGACTTTTTACTTTAATTTATATATTAATATTTGATAATGAATGATGCAGCATGCGCGTTTCAAATTTTGATTATTCCAAAAATCCATAATTTATTAATCTGATGTATCTGAACACAATTATATAAAGAAAAATACATTCATTTAATTATATTATAAAAAACTATAATATTAAACAATAAATATAGAAGCACAATAAAAATGGTGTGCATTTAATAAAATAATTAGGTGATCACAGTTACTCATATTTTGGCAAAGTATATATAGATTTCAGCAATTGCTTAAACAACGAAGTTATTGCTGAACTCATACAAAATGCCTATATAATCCTGGAGAAGTCTAAACAATACTTTACGTTATAGTCTGTACCTCAATTCTTATGTTTCTTTCACTATGTTTTTCAATATTCAATTTAATTATCAAATTAATTTATTTTCAGAATGTGCAAACTTACAATAATTTACACGTAGAAAGTGTACGAAACCTCTCACAATCTTAAGAGCACTTGCACGTGGTTCCAAAATTACTAACTTATTATTACAAAAATAAATAAATAAACTTATATCTATTATATAATCGTCAACTTAGAAATATAATTAGATGTAGTTTTTCGGTCATTTTATAGGTAATTCAATCTTGTTGCCACTTCATAATTATTAATTAATACTATAAAGATCATTAATGTTTTGGGATATGCAGTAACTTATACGGTTGACGAAAAAACTCGGAGTATAAGCTTTTATAAATGATGAACTTTATTATATGGATAATCAATTTGTATTAGGTTTGGAGTGACTTAATTTATTTTTTTTTTTAAGAACATTTGGAGATAAGAATTCCAGGACTACTGGCTATAAAATACTCTAATATAAATAATATGCATCGTAAATACCAAATCAGCCGCGGACATCGAACAAAATTAATTTGATGTGGATTGAGTTATATATTTTCAGATTCTGAAATAATTCGTGAATTTTCACTACTATTTATTTATTTATTTACTTACTTATCATACGGCAATTTGTAAACGGTTCTAAAAGACCGTTTAACAACTTTACATATTTATTTTCAATTTAACATATTAGAAATATAATAATAATTTTTTTACGAAACCAATAAATTATTATGAACTATTTTTATAATGATAATCACTATGGTATTCCCTAAAAAATATCAGTGCATAAATGTCATATAGGAAATATTGAATGTGTTCTTCTCAATGCCCAGTGGAGGGCGCCACGAATCATGCAACGTCAACGATATTATCGACTGTAATAGAGTGTATCTATTGTCGGTGAAAGAGTACTCTCTATAGATAATGAATGTTTCGTATTGGAAGGGAGTGGAATTAAACACACTTTTTTATAATTTAAAAGAACTCGAGTTACTTTATTCGTGATATATTTACGGAATGGCGACGATACGAAATTTTCGTAGGCGACTTTTTTTTATCGACTTTAATAGTTCTCGAACCAGGGAGTCGAGAGGGAATCAATATGTAAGGAACGAATGTCGTTGGCATCACGACCACGGTAATTCAAAAAGTGCATATTCAAATGTTCGAAGAGTTTCGCTATCCGTCTTTTGTACTAAACTTCGAGAGTCGATGTATCCAATTATCGAATTGGAGTCGATCAGTCGACAACGATTTTTCTATAGTTTAAAGTCATTCTATTTCAATCCGTTTCGGAGTCACCACGATCTTATCGATTCATGTATCCGAATCCGGGTATTTTCCGCGTTACTCACTTTCAAATTTCTTGTTATTCTTATTATTTCGGCTTGAGGCCGGCACTTGGTCGTAATTCGGAGTCGCCATCATATGATTCTCGTTGAATCGATGTATCCGAACCCTAATTGTCCGTAACCAATAATCCCCATTATGAAAGCGAATCATGCGGTGTTCGAAATTCGATATGTCGGGTCTGTCATCGTCATCTCTTACCCGCATTAATTACTTCGACCCGTAACCAAAGGTTGGGATCGAAGTATTGAATTTGGTCATCCGAAAAAAAAAAAATGACACCCACTTTTTTCACGAAATCTCCACGTTTCAGATCATTCTGAGTCCAAAACTGCAATAAAAAATTTTCCGGTATCTTGTACGTACGTTACTACGCGGCATAGCGCCCAAACTA
>JAPYZR010010985.1:0-11351 GCA_030522945.1 Trichopria nigra
CAAAAATGTTCACTGAAATTTTCATTATTTTTACTGGAATTTTGTTGAGGAACTATATATGTCATGTAAAATCACCCTTCCAAAGCCCAAATTTTGAAACAACGTTTCAATCATTTACAATTTTCATTTTTCGTATTTTTAGGTTAGGTCGATAACTGTTCTACTTTAGAACCCTCTTAATAAGGAACCAAACAAAAACTCGTGGAGAAAAATGTCCTGACAATAACTTGGACGTTTACCATCGGTCGGTATTTTATGGTCGGAATTTCATCTCATATAGTCGTGTACATAACGTCGGAATTGAACCGAGCAATAGAATGTTTATTTTTTATCAATCGTACTGCCATTACGGGTGTGCGATATCTGAATCTTCCATTTTGATATATGAATGCATATCGATCATGTGGAAATATCAAAATATCGATAGTATCGAATTATCAAAAGTATTTCAACTCATTCATCTCGAAATCAGGAAATGAAAATATGATATCAATAATATATATCACCATATTGACAATATTATACGATTATTAACATATATCATAGAAAAAGTACATATAATATCAAAATATCGATATATCGGTAATATCAGAAAATCGCCGTATCGATATTATCAGAATATTATAATACCGATAATATCAGAATATTGTAATATCGATGATATCAAAATATCAAAATATCGATAGTATCGAATTATCAAAAGTATTTCAATTCATTAATCACGAAATCAGGAAATGAAAATATGATATCAATAATATATATCACCATGTATTAAAAATATTATACGATTATTAACATATATCATAGAAAAAGTACATATAATATCAGAATATCAAAATATCGGTAATATCAGAAAATCGCCGTGTCGATAATATCGGAATATTATAATATCGATAATATGAGAATATTGTAATATTGATTATTATCTGATATTTCAGAATATGTTAATATTGATAATATCAGAATATTGAAATATCAAAATATCGGTAATATCTATTTATATTATATGTATACTTTTCCATTTTTTTTACTATAATGAATGTGTATTTTTCAATCGCAGTAGGTTTATTCATTGCGAGCTAACATAATAAAAATAATAAAGAACGTAAATATCATTATATCAGCAGCAGAAAAAAATTGATAAGACAAATGAACAATGAACAAACTACAAGATTTTATTTTGTATACGTCTCGTGTATACATATGCATTTTACGTTAGATTCATGAATATTTACGATACCAATTACACATTCTGTCCTCGTTATACTGATCTCATATCGTGCACTTCGGGTTAATCTAGTTAGTGATTCATTTCTATTGCTCTATTCGCATTTTTTTTTTGTATAGTTCTTGCTTTTAAACTTTAATATAATAATCGCATGTAAAATAAAATTGCGTAAGCACAGTTATATCGAAATGAGTAAAATTACATTGCCGAAATCGAAACTGGGCCGCAAATGCCAAGATGGATTGGAATCGATAGAAGTGGCATTCGATTCGTCATTTTTTATATTCTTTATTTTGTCAATTTAAATTGACTATAGAAATATTGAATACGGAAAAAATTGTAAACTTGCATTGTTACAATTCAATTATATAAAAAATTACAAATATATTACGCTTGAAGAAGCGCATAAAATCCGAACATTTATAAAGTATGGAGTACACTTGTCAATCGCACTTTGAAAACATTTGATTCCGACAATGAGAAATTCGTAAGATTTTAAAATGTAGACGATACGGATTAAAAAAAAGTAATAAATCTTTAAAATTGAAGGATAAAGGAAGAATTCAGACGTATAGAAGTGTATTGGAATGTATTAAGTTTTGAATTATATAATTCATTTTGGATTAGGATTTAAAGATTAAAAAATAATTGTAATAAATGTGACGAGTAGAAATTATTTAATAGAAATAAAAACAAAAACAAACAATTAAAGAAATGTTATAATGGAATTAAGTGAAACATCCACAAAATCAAGCGAGAATAAACAATAATAGAAGAGTCAAAAAAAATGAACAAAAGACAAATCGCAGTTTGCGACGACGACTCTATAAACGAGAGCGAATGCATCGTAAACAAACAAAGTCGGATTTAGAAACACGCAACAAATGCCAGCAATAGTCGAAAACAAGGGAAAACAAACCGAAACTTGCGTTTATAAATATGGATGACGCGTGTGAAAACTCTCGCCAATATATAGAAATTAATGAAAATAGACGGTGGGCCCGATGGCAAGTTGCAAATATTTGCAATAAATGCAGTAAAACGATAAGAATCCCCGTATTGTGGGAATAACGTGCGATTATGCGGGAATGATAAGAAGGAATGATAACAGTAAAGAAAAAGGAGACGCGATAAGTTTTGAGAAAGAAGGAAATTTTAAAAGTAAACGATAAATGTGGAGGGAATATTTAATTGATTAATATTAATATATGTTTACGAAGAATGAAAATGAAGAGAAATTTATAAAAGTAAATAAAATTATATGTGTATTGTAATAAAAACAAACAATAAACGCTGACGACCGTAAACGACCTTTAATAGAAATGGAGGGCATTTGACGAATGTAAATATGATAAGATAAATGTAAACAAAGTTTTCGAAAATTGAAAGTAAACAAAAATACGCCAGAATCTACGCCTGTACGGTAACAAATAAAGAAATTGAGGAAAATGAACGAAAATGATTGGAAATAGAAAAAAAGTAGTAGACTGTAAATGATAAATATTGGTGACAGGGAAAATACATTTGACGAAAGCAGACATTGTTTATCGGAAATAGACGGAAATTCCCGAAATAAGAAGATAGTATAGATGAAAAAATTGATGACATCTATTTTTGGCTACTTTGGATTTTGTTTTTTTTTGTACGTTTCTCGTCACGATTTTCGATATATTGATCTCAATCATTATTATCAATATTTTTGTAACGAAATTTCAAAATTAATTTCGTCGTAATATCTGTATTGGTTTATTTTAACGAAATATTGAATTATCGAAATGACAATTGTACTGCGCATGCGCACGGCACATCGGTACGTCATACCGACTTTCATTAATAATTGTATCACTATACAAATACAAATTCAATTAGTAATAAAGAGTTTTGAGACGGAATCGCAGACAAAAATTGGAATCTATCAGAATCGATCAGCTGTCGAAATTACCCGAATCAAAATGTCGGAAGAAATATTGAAATTTGAAAGAAGGCGAAACTTTTATAAATGCAACGGAATTTTCGAAATTGACGAACGTTCATTGAAAAACTCCAAAATACGAATTTTCAAAAAAAAAAATTTCAAACCCCAATTCAATCCACTTGAAAAACCTAACCTCTAATATGCATTCGTTTCACTTTTGTATTTATTAATAATTAAAATCATGGTGTTTTTTTACATCACTCGTGTACGTTATATAGAGTACAAAATACATATTATTTTCTTAGGTCAAGACCATGCAGAAATTATTTTTTGTTTGTTTTTGTATTCTTCCTTTCTTTATCTTTTACCCAAAAAAAAAAAACTTCGGAGCAACAGTGTCAGAGAATATTTCAGCTTCGGGCAGCCATCGCGGTTTTGTTATTACATAATGGGCCTTTTTAATTTATTAAGTTCGACTCGTCACAAGCACTAAGCCTTATTCAAGGAGCGCAATAACGAAGCGTCAGTACGTAATATAACGATATCTTTTAATAACATTATCTCGAACTCGAATCGCGTTGGTAATATGGACAGCAACGCCAGCCACTCATGCTGAATTTGAACTTTTATTTATTTTTATTTTATTTTTTTTTTTTTTTTCATAAAATGCTAATCGTATTTCCCTTCTTAAACAAGATACATATTATATACATACATAAAATAGAAAATGGACGAAAATAGTAAAAAATAGTCGATTATAGTCGAATGTATAGTGAAAACAATTGAATATAGACGGAAACATGAAAATAGTGGAAAATGTAATGAGTAATAAATAGACGTCGAAAATCGTCAAAAATAGACGAAAATAGATGAAAATAGACAAAAATGGACGAAAATTATGGAAAACAGTAAACAATAGTCGAAAATAGTATAACTGCAATTTTAAAAATTATTTGATTATGTTCGAAAAGAGACGAAATTAAACGAAAACAGACGAATACAGCGGAAAATAATCGAAAATAGACGATGGCAGTAAAAATATTAAAAAAATAGACGAAAACGGACGACAATAGTGCAAAATAGTGAAAAATAGTAAAATATGAGTCCATTTTAGTCGAAACTAGACGAAAGTAATTGAGAATAGTCGAAAGTAGACGAAAATAGACGAAAAATAGTTGAAAATCGTTGAAAATACTGAAAAATAGTAAAAAATAGTCGATTATAGTAACAAATAATCGAAAATAGACGAAAATGGACGACAATATTTTGGTATCCAGAATAGTCGAGAATAGTCGAAAATGGACGGGAATAGTCGAATATAGCCGAGAATAGTCGAAAATAGACGACAATAATTGACAACGTTGGAAAATACTAAAAAATAGATGAAAATATTCGAGCATATACAATAAATAATGTGGGTTAATGAAAGTAAATAAACTTTGACAAAAGAGATAAAAAGAAACAAAATAAAAAATAAAAATAACCTATAACGATAATAGAGCATCGTCGTCGAATGTACGAACTAATTGGCGGAAATGGACGAAAATCGACGGATGCAATTGAAAAAAGAAATTGTCAGGAATCACTAACAATCCGCGAAATCAATTCGACAAACATTTAATCGTAAGGTAATTAGAAGGAGAAGATCAATTATCACAGATATCAACATTTCATCGAGGAAAAAGACCAATGTCTCGCAAATGATGAAAATACACAGAGGCGTGTTGGGGAGGTAGTTTAATAAACGATTATTAAACCGAAAGCACAAAGGTATCGAGCAAGTCTCCTTCTACGTTCTTGACAAATGATACTTTCGATTAGAACAAATAAAGTTGGGTTAGGTTGTAGCGGGGCGCACCTGGGCGAAATAACAAAATCAATTCATTTCTGCGTGCCGGCCGGCAAATTATCATCATGCGTACGCAATCGACAAAAAGCCGGTCGATGTCCCATGCGAATGAAAAAAAAATGTATATACTTACACGTATTAGTACCCTGCGACGCAAGAAGGAACGAAAGTGACGTTATAAATGGAACATCACGATGCCTTTTATGTGAGTGAGAAAACTATCATAAGAAAAAGAAACTAGATGTAAACACGACACAATTACGAATTTGTTGACGTGTCATTTAAAATAGAGAGCCAATGCGACAATTGAAAAGAATCCGGTATATATAGTATTGGCGTTATTTTTTTGCTTGACGTTGTGCAAAGAATCCATCTCGAGTGCATTATCGTCGGACACCTCGCATAAAGGATGGCTGTAAAGGATTGCGTTCCACGAGCGTATTCGAGAGGGAAGACCGCGGGAGGTCGAAGCATCGAAATACATTATCTCTTCAACATTCAAAAAATACCGGAATCATATTTCGTCTCCGCTGACAAACGAAAACAAAAGAAAAAAAAATGGACGACAGTTCCACGTTTATCTCTTACGGTCAACCTAACCTTACATTTTGCATATTACCAGATTCCTCCAGAATTCAATTGTAAGAAGTAAACGACGGAGGACGCTCTACCTCATCGTTGCAAGAGATTCCATTCAAGATGTCGGGCTGGGGTCCGCATTGACGCAAATGTCAGAACTTCCGACTGGAAGTTACATAAAAAAAAAAAAAAGTAACGACGTGTACGACACTATATACGCTCGTTCTCAATAAGTAATTTACGACGATCGCATTCAAACTTTCACTTTCGTTTTGCGCTTTCATTTTGCGCTTGATGTCGTACACATATCGCGGTCGTAGACATGAAACGACTTTTCTAAATAATAAAGCGATATCTTTCTAAGAATAGATCCGTTGGTTGGAACGAGAGTTTCGATACGATATACGAAGTCGGATCTCGTTTCCGTATATTTTTCGCCGGACCGTTTTATCGTTCTCGTTTTTTCTCTCCGGGGCTTATTTACATTTATTAATCATCGGCATTTAAAGGTCATCGCACTAGACATCAGGTGGTAAAACGTGTTTTTTGGAATCATCGACGTTCACGGCTACCGCCTGTGTCGAGAGAATCGCACCTCTCGTTACATTTTACATTTTTTCAATATAATTGCGGAGCACGGCCGTTGCTCGAATGAAATTTCGAGTGCGCGACTTGCGCGTCCCTGATGCACGCGCATGCCGCAAAAGTAAACTGCTGCTGCTGCTGCTGAAGCGTTATCCGGACGAGTCTGAAAATAGAACTCGCTCCGAAGATCGCTCCGAATCGCGAGCCGGTCCGCCATAAATTAAAATAGCAATGCCACATACCGTCGATATATACGCGCACCTATATAATACCTCCCGATATGCCTGAGCACCCCCCCCCCCCCCCCCCCCCCCCCCCCCCCCCCCCCCCCCCCCCCCCCCCCCCCCCACCCCCCCCGCCCCCCCCCAGGGGCTTCAGCGTCAGCGTATGCGGTCGTCAGCACATCTTCAAGCCGGTTTCCGTCCAGGCGATGTGGTAAGTACTCTATCCGGATCGATAGACTCATCTCGCAGAACTTGCTGAGAAACTAGAACCCTAACTTGGCCACGAGTGGCATGACGAGAGAAAGATTGAAAGTACCTATGTCTTATCCGATAAAGATAACGTCGTCATTTTCCTCGTGACATCCCTAATTAGCGCACTGGACGTCCATGATGCCGCCATTCGTCCATCAACGGAAATTGTACGCACCTGACATGACATAAACTGGACGTACAATGGTCGCTAGACGTGGACGTACTTCCGCGACTCGTGCTATATATTTGCGACAGGGGATGTAAGAATGTGAAGGGATCAAAAAGTAGGGACAATTAGATAATAAGAAAGTAGTAGAAGGCAAGCAGGCAGGAAGAGGAGTATGGTCATCGTGAGGCGAATCTCGGGCTTGGGTCAATGCGCACACACGTATTACCCGCAGAAAGCGGACGAATATTATCCGGCGAAGCTCACAGACATCGCGCGTAATAGCGCGCGAGCGGTCGTATATCCATACTTCGTGGGCAATCGGGGCCCGGTGCGTGGGCAGCGAACGTGTTTTCACCTCGAGAGAAAAGTCATTCAGGAAGAGAGGCGCGAAAGTGCCCGCTAATAGGACAATCCAATTAGACGACTTCCCACGCGTGCGTCACAATGACGACAGAGGCGCGCGTCCCTTTTGTGATCGGGTCGGTCGTCGATTACGAGATTACGAATTTGAACGAGAATCGAGACACCGTTGGCTTAGGTCCTTTGGAAGCGTCATCGGCGGCAAGCAATCGATCGAATCCGTGCAAAATATGAAATGCACATATCGCCAGGCCCATTCAATATTGGCACACGATAAGATAATCATTCCGGGAGCATATACGAAGCTGCGCTATATTTATCTTCTATTTTTATAATGTTGTCAACAAAAGACGAATTCTTAGGGCTTTCCCATCTCGATGCCGCGAACGGCGACCGCCTACGCCGGTTATCTCGAACGCACCTTATTATGTTGGTACGTCACGCGATTAATGTCTCGTACGTGGGTGCGTTCGTGCAACCCGTTATAATTGCACCGCTTGATCCATTGGCCGGCGCGTCTATCTATCGGTTCGATTCGGTGACCTCCGCTTTATCGAGAGGAGTCGCATTAGGGAGACGGTGCATCATTGTCTCCTCCGGTAAAAGTTGCATCTTCTCCATTGGACCCAAGCCGTAGTTCGACTTTCTCTTTTCGCGTATCGCACTCGTCTCCGCAGCATCTAAACAATCGCTTTCGCGCGCTATGAATTACGCTCGCTCGTATACGCAAGAGGAGAGATACGAAGGGAAGAAATGGGAATCTCGCGTTAAATGGATAAACTTTCCATGTCAAACGTTGCTATTTTCGCACCACTCGATTTTCCCAATCCAGAGAGGTCCGTTTGGATTTACGCCCCGTTCGTATCAACATCGCGCTTTACAATACTGTAAAAATACACGAAACGATTAACCGGGGAGACTCGCCGCCAAAGTACCTCGTCCCGTCATCGTGCTCCTATTTTTGGAGAGAAGCCTCGTGGTCACGACCAACCGTGGGTGGGGGGTGAAACGCGGACCAAGAACCAACGCCCGCGCCATTTATGGGCGCATCGCGACTCCCCGCTGACTGCAAGTTTTTCCTAATAAACATTTTCACGAACCGATGCATTGATTAATGACGGCTGGAACTCCTACCAGGGCTTTCACGCGGATTATTCTAGGCGGTTCCGTAATATTTGACATTACGGAGTACGGAATAATGAGGCCATCACTCTGGCCCAGACCACGCTGACCAATTTTGGCGAACGATAGTGGCATCGATAACAAACATGAGCTCATCGCATTAATGGCCAAATTGTCCTGAACATATTCCAGAAATGTTCAACGGACACTTTTCTATCGGAATTACCGCAACGAGACACGATCGTCGCGTACCAATCGCGTGTTTCAAAAATATCGACCGCAATCAGTATAGCCGGCTGGTTTCACTCGGCGCGGTTCTGGACCGCTCGAACAGATAAATCGGGCACGATCGAGTCTCGAGTAATTAGTAATTTGCATATAGACAAGAGGCTGCGATTATTAGCCTCCATCTCTCCATTCGCGATATCACCTTGACAGTAAGCAGCGCAGTCATTAACGCGTTACTAATTAGTCCTCGAGATGTGTGGCAATGTCGAACGCACTAGATATCGATGGGTGCATCCTTTATAAGATTAGAAAAATAAATGTTTTAGAAAAATGAGAATGGATGGTTTGAAAAGAATGTTCACTTCTTGGTTCATTCCGCAGAGATCTCGAGCGTGGCCTCGTTTAAACTGGCCATGAACTTGCGTACTGGAAATTAACGCGTAATAATTTCATTCGATCGGCTTCGACACATTTTCATCGACATTTGGCATCTGACAGGTTTTGAAATTTCCGGTCGTCCGATTGCAACGGGTGAGCGTAGCGGCCTGTACTTTTTTAATATCATCATCATTATTATTATTATGATTATGATTATGATTATGATTAACGGTGCATTTTCACGAGTTCGTGCAAAGTCCCGCCCGTTAAAATTAATATTCTCGGTATCACCAGGCACATTAACCGTAAGACATTGCCATATTCGAGCGTCTTTTTTCAACGGCGGACTTATAAATACGTCACGTATGCAGGTTCGTAAATTGACCGACAGCATCCGTTCAAATAAGGGAAGACCGATTGCTGCTCGCGGCGGTTGATCGCGATGCGTGATTTATAAGATCGTTAAGATCGCCGTCCAGGGTTATATCCAGTCTAGAAACTCGGCAGATCGCGATCTAGCCCCAGTCGTGAATCTCGCGTTCGGATACAAGATACGCTCGCTCTGCTCGCATCGAGATTTCTTTTATTTTTATTTTCTTTTCTTTTTTTTTTTCTATTTTTTTTTTTTTTTTTTTGTTTAGTGGAAATCTCCGGGATCGATTCCTTCGGGCGGATTGGCGAAAAGGTCTCGGACGTTACGTCCCGGATTCAATCGAGGTCAGGCGAGATCTGCATTCGCGTTAACGGGTTAAGGCAAAGGTTGCATTCTTCAAAAGCGACCTTGCGAACGCCTTCGACATGTTTCGCAAGAACATGCATGCCCCCAGCGGAACGAATTCTTTCGTAGGCAGCCGCGGCCATTTGAATTATATGAAAGTTTGCATTTAGGGGTTTATGAAGATTCGATCGCATCTGCGAAGTTTCTCTCTCTGTCTCTTGTCTAAAACCTACTTCACGGTTCAGGATCAAGAAACATGAAATTGCTGACGAAAAGGTGTACGCTTCTCGTTCTAAAGACATGTCAATTTAAGGGTAAGACACGGCTGGGTGAGGGGTAGGAAGCACCGTCGTCGATACATCCCGTTCAGGGTTTACATCTCCATGGGTGCCGATACGGAGTCTCACGGGCGAGAGCTTCTATCAGTCTGGAAACGCGTCGTCAGGGTCATTACGGGCATCCGCCTCTCAAGGTTTTCACCCCAATCATCATCATAATAGTGCGGCAATAATCAAGAAATTACTTCGCCTGACGCAAGGCGGCGAAGTATTGAATTTACCAACAAAAATTTTTCCGATTCTTCAATTTTGGGAATTTTTTGGTGGAAATCTATTAATTTTTTGGTGGAAATCTATTCGACCGATTTTAAAATTGACCACTCATTCTCTTCGTCAATTCCTGGACAACATGAAGGTATTTTTTTTTATTATCGTGTAAAAATTAAATCGGGTCGAAGGCAGGGGTTGAAAACATGAAACTCGAAATGTCCGACATGCTGTACGTGTACGTACGTGTGTTCGCTCGATAACTCACGAACGAATGAACAGAATAACTTCGCCGACCTCTTTTTGGATATGCCAAACTAACAGAAAGAACTGATTAACGTTCTGATTAACGACTTTGCAGAATCAAGATTTTTTTTTTTTTTTTTTGAGATTTTGCATTTTTTATACTAAATTAAATTGAACGATCCTGAAAAAACCCGCGAGCGAAAAAACCCCCTATTTTTTCGTCAAATGTCCACGTTTCAGACCATAAGGAACCCAAAAATGCAATAAAAAATTTGTTGTCCATTAGTCTTGTAAACGGTAATTTTTGGTTAGGGTTGTTGAAATAATTTAAACTAAATAAATAATATGAATAACGGTATTATTGAAAGAAAAAGAATACAAAATTCGATATCAAAATGTGGGGTTCGGGAGCGACGCGACTTGAAAACGACTTATAGGAATTACCGGCGCGGTACCGGGAAAACGGAAAAATCAAAACGCTAATTTTATCGACAATTAAAACAGGGGGTATAACGGGGCATCGCAAAAAGTACTTGCAATAAATTGGCCCGGGTGCTACCAAGGAGAAGACGGGGAGAGAGAGAGAGAGAGTGAGACGACGAGTCAGTCGCGCCGATGTGCGACGGGTCGATTCTCGCCGAATGCAAGCGAGCAGACTGGAAGACCGCGGCGACGGCGGTGTGTCTTTGCATCGAACGGCGCGAAAGCGATGACGACTATGAGAGCCGATTCGAATCGCCGCGACGACAATTAAGTACGAATGCGCTGGTTTCCAACGTCCTATTTTTCGGGATGTTCTCCGGACAATCTCTCTAAACAAATCGGACATCCGTTGAGGAGCATATCATGTTAAGAAAACGGGAAATTGAAGGGCAATTTTGGGAACGGGAAGGAAATGTGACGTCAACGGGACGAGACGGGGAAAGAAATATTAGGGAAACGGTTGCGATTCG
>JAPYZR010010994.1:0-20541 GCA_030522945.1 Trichopria nigra
AATTTAAATTTCACTGAAATAATCAGTGAAATACAGTCCACTAAATTAATCAGTAAAATACACATTTCGTCCTCTCTCCCTCTCTATCTATCTACCTCAACATACATAACAGTTTTATCGTCACTTTATTTTTAAACAATATAAACTTTTACATGATTTAAAAGTTCTGCACCAGCTGATTAAATCAGTGATTAATGACTTTCACTATTTGCATCAGTGAACCACATATTAACTGGTTGTATATCAGTGAAATTAGCTGTAAAATCAGCTAAATTTCAGCGGAATTTTATTTAGAGTAAATGTTATATAACGGTTACCTTCAATGTTTGCAGGGGTGAAATTTACAAACAAAATTTCAGATGATGAATGTCACATTGTGGCTTCCATGTAGTAACAGTTTGAGACTGAAATATTTTTAATGTTTGTTGGCATTGTGCTTCTATTACTTATATATAAAAGTATCTAATCGGTTGGAAATATTTCTCTCTTTCGTATGAATTTTATATATTTTGATTGATTGAAATGTTATCGAACAAAGTGTTGTGTAATTAGTCCCTTATGTTATGATTAGTCATTTATGTTATTTGATGTACGGATTTATGTGCTAACATTTATGTGTCAGATAAAGTTTGAATATAGTTTTACGGATCGAAACATTACTCTAACGATCGACTGAGCGAATGGATATTGCACAGACAATGTAAAACTCGCATAATTATGCTTAATATATCGTAATAATAAAACTCTTTTTTAATAAGTAGAAAAATGATTCAGCATAAACATTTCAGTCTTAAGAATTCAAAAATCTAAACCCAGTCAAAAATATTCTAATTTCTTATAAATATTGACGATTGCAATCTATACCTGCATCAAAATGATATGCCAACAATTTTAGCTTATTTCAAGCAATTGATCTTTAATCATAATATCAAAGTTGATCTCTTAAGCAAAAGCTCCAATAGTAGCAGGAGTTGCAAGATTTCTTTTTTCTTAATTGAATAAAGAAAAAACAAATTACGACATATGGAAAAAAGACAAATACAACGTTGGAAAAGATGTTTACCAATTTGGAGATTTGGTTTGAAATAATTGACGAAAAATAGAGAACGTAGCAATTTCTTAAGTTAGATAGAGCCCTGGATATCGTAAGTTTGGAAAAAATATTTAATAACATTTCCAAGACTTTAGTTTTCATTATTAATGATATCGTTGAAAAGAGAAATCATTACAGTTCTCGACAAAAAAAAAATTGAAAGTTGCAAAAATAATTTGTCAAAAATATAAGCCGTCATTCGTTAAAACAGATTCATTTATAACAAATATTTTTAACTGTTAAAAGGCGAAAGAAGAAAATTCGAGTCATTAATAAAAGTTGTTTAACAAATTATTTTGGCAACTTTCAATTTTTTTTCTTCAAGAACAATAATGATTTCTCTCTTTAACAGTATCGTAAAAAAAAAGTCTTGGAAACGTTATTAAATATGTTTCCCAAACTTACGATATCCAGGGGTCTAACTACCTTAAATGTAATGGCCGGAATGCTGCCCGGAAAGAGTAAGAAAAACAAAGTCCCTATAGTACTCCTCTCGTGTTCGTTGGACGTTTTCCTCTCGAGGGGGCCGGTGAAACTTCTGAATCTACATTTCAGTACAGTAGAATAATTTACATCAGAGGGTGTTAAAAAATAGTTATTCAATTACGGATTATATGTAACATCGTATTTAAATATGGTCTTATTATTAAGATAATTATTTGAAGCTTCGAGAATACTTTTTTATCTGGTCTGAAATTCGAGAAAATATTCATTTGGAATATTTCGATCCGAGACAATTCCTCATTTTCAAGAGAGCGATGATAAGGTTTTCTCAAGACTATTGAAATATCGAATACCTATAACGTAAGCACAATTGGAAAATTAGAAATGTTCATTAAAAATGTTGACCTTTTCTGATTTTAGTTCCATATTATTATTATGCAAAATTGCAGAAAGTATATTGTCAAACTGAAATGAATATTTTAAGATATTTTTAACTTTTAAATTATAAAATAAATTTTATATGATTTATGCATTACATAAATATATTTACATGTTGTTATCACACTTTAATCATTATTTTTTTTATTCATATTATGATGTTGTATTTTTTCGTACTTTCTATTAATCAATATAACAACATTAGGTTTGTTATAATATATCTTTTTGAGGAAAGTGAAGTATTCGAAATATACGAGACACGTTTTGATGCGTTAACCACGAATAAGAAGCCGCAGTTTTGCTCCATCTCGTCATGATTTTTCCTAACCTCAAAAAAGTGGTGTATTTTATATGCTGAAGGAAATGTTTTTTAAAAATTAATAATTTCTTACGTCACATGGTATCTTGGGATCACTTCTTACGAATATAGTTATATCTTATATCGGATGAATATTTTAACAATTGTAATTTTTATGAAACTTGTTACTCGTGTATTTTGGAGGCACTGATTACGAATCCTAAATCCCTTTTACTTCATCACATCAGATTATTCATGTAACCTGAAAAAATTATCACAACCACGCAAAATAAAAAAGAATTAATTGTTTTTAGAATTCTAGACTGGGTTTAAGCTATTTTTACTATATTTTGGGATTCGCTGGAACCGAATCTTTAGAGATAACCTTAAAACATCTTATAATTCAAGACTGATTAGCCCATTATACCTAATATGTTATTATATCTCATAAATCGTCATCGATGTTTATCCACAAATAGCTTATTTAGAACTTGGAGCAAATATAACAAAAGATGTTAAAATCTGAATCATAGTTTTGTGATTGCGAAACGATTTTACTCTTTTTTCTTGTAGAATTGAATTGAATATTGGCGAATAAGTCACCCAATAATGAACAGCTTCACTCTTAATTATCGTTTCGAGACAAGAATAAATTCTAAAAACATAATATATTATTTACAGCTTGTCAATTTCTGCAATAATTATATCAGTATCGCAAATAAACAAAATTTATTTGTACATATTCTATTTTTAGCTGCATGTAATCTGCATAGATGTTATCTCTTTCAAACCGTAAGAAAACGTAAAAATGGTAAGAGTAAATAGAATATTATTTTCGTGAATGTCGTAGGGGATAAGAAATATTTTCAATACAACCTACGGGAATCGATATCTATACATTTTAAATGTCGATATATTATTATGTCAAGGCATAAATTATATTTTCGAATTTTTTGTAATTAAAATTAAGCTACTCATTTAAAAAAAGTCCTTTTTTACCCCCATTGGAATGAAATGTCACTCTGAATAGGCTAGAGAAATCACTCTCTAGAAAATTTACTCTATATTCAATATGTCTAAAATAAAGAATTAAAATTTCACAATAGCAGAAGTGAAATATTCACTATTTTATATAAAAGTGGCTCAATTTTTATTGTAAGAAACTTATTATAGAGAGTTTGAAAGACAAATTAGAACATATATTTCAAGAAACATCGATGCAAGAGGTTTGAAAGTTATTATTAACACCTACTTCTTAAAATTGTATTTTATTAATACTTTAAGTAATAACTGACTTTGTGTTCAAAGACTAACTAAGCAGCTGAATCAATTTTCAATTAATTTATTTTTTGAACATCTAATGACTGCAAAACTTAAAAATATACGCAATAATACGAGGAAATAATAAGGCAGACCTTAAATAATGATATTTAATAGTAAAAGATATATGACAAATAATACTATATATTTCATTAATAATTTGTTTAATTCACGCAAGGAATAAATATGAAGAATATAATAATTAATTATACAATAATTTTGTATATCGGTATAATCTTGTTGTAACTATATACACTAACAGTATAGTAATATCATAAAAATTGAAAGTTTCCAAACTTGATAGCTATATCCAATTAAAAAGACAACATATTTTTCCATCTGTCAAATTGTAGGTTTCGGTGCACAGTAAATTTTAATTGTTCTATAACAAGCAATATACATGGGAAAATGTCTATACATACACGTACATATAGGTACATACGTAGTCTAATATGCATAAATGAGTTTCTGTTGCATAGAATTGGGTTCGTTAGTAAATCTACACTTGATTCGATACTTGTCACAGCAAGTAAAATAATCATAAACTAGCCCTTGTGTGTTCGCGATCCATACATTATTTATGTCGCGTCTTGCACCATTCCATATTTGCTCTACATGCTAGGACAACTAAGTTTGTGATCACGACCTTATTTCCGTTGACGAGTGGCTGTTTCGTGCATGCCGTACGCGGAAGTCCCCGAAAATCGTGCGTTCCATTTATGATCCAAAAATGTATACGTATATATATATATAGTAGTCTGAGAAAATATAAATGTATACCCACGTCACGAATAGATAAATTTTACACTACGGTCATTAAAGTATAATATTGCAATTGCCAAATTTTTGATATTTCGCACGATTCATTTCTATTTGACAAGTTCATTTTAATATACATATATATTAGAATATTTAAAAAGAAATTTTTTTCAATTTTCTATTGTCGTAACAAATACGCGCACGTACACTTGTACGTTCACTCAAATGGCATTTTCTGTGCAATCAACCACTGTATAAAGGCTTAGTACAACACCATTAAACCCGTATGTGCCGTAGGTATGTAATGAAGAGCGGGCGAAACGCAGAATTGCATCAAGTGCCATGGCGTATACCACACAGCTCACTGCGCGTTGTTTGACCAAATTTCCACCAGCACAGTACAATTTTAACTATTCGCTATATTGCTTAAATTGAATACACTATACCGCGATATTCGAACCAAAGTCATTGCAGACTGATGAACCGTTACGAATGTTTATAGTACTTTATTCGTGGTACAAATGGCGTTGTTATAATTGCAGGTAATCTTCCCTAATATTATTGTACTTGAAAATTTAGATGATAATACTAGATAGATGCCGTTACAATGGCATACATTAATTGTACGCAGTAGCTATTATTTTTATTTATATACCTCCGTCATTTTAGAAGCAACGTTAACCGAGCTTTCTTGATAAAAAAAAAAAAAATAATTTTGTATGCTTATCAAATATTGGAAAATTCATGAATTTTTGCCTCAGAATATATACATTTACTCTAAAAACTTTAAAATCAACAAATTTTTTTGCGAAAAGTAATGCATGTTGCCGCCATTTTTTTTTTTTATATTGGTCATGTACATATTAGAGAATTATATGCTGAACTCATGAAAAGTATAAATTCTATAATTGAGAGCTAGACAAAATGAAAAATTCAATAAAATTGAAAAAATCGGCCAAAAAATCGTCATATTGGACCCGCCATTTTGAAGTTTGAACTTTAACTTGGACCAAATTTTAGCTAAGCTCTGTATACCACCAGATCCACAATACCAAGATGATCCTATATAAGCGGAACCTATTGAAATTTAAGAAAATTTGAAAAAAAATGTAATTTTTTCCGTTTTTTTAATTTGAGCCACCATATTTAAAAAATGGCGCACGCTAGCTCAAAAATAGAAGGATGTGAATCTCCAAAACGATTCATAAACTTGTTTTAAGAAAATTTGACGCATAATTATTTTACGTCGTTTTGGTACGAAACGGGTTAAAATCCCAGCAAACAATCACAGAAGTTATGTCACAATTATGTAACAGTTACATTAAAATGTCGCCTCAAAATTGGCACAGTTACATAACAGTGATTGTTCAGTGTTATGTAACTGTGCCAATTTTGAGGCGACATTTTAATGTAACTGTTACATAATTGTGACATAACTTGTGTGATTGTTTGCTGGGATAGGTATAGGAAACGTTAAAGTAAGAGGAGTCGTCATACATCGTCTGACCCGAAAAATTAAAACTAGGGTTATCCTACCACATTACAGTGTACTTGATTGGGGCATTAATAACTAACAATTCGATGAAAAATCTCATTAAGGCGTCTTTGTCCTCTGCATGTTTCATCAAACAGTGACGGATATAAAAAAAAAAATTAACTGCTTCTTTTATAAGGACCATTTTCAATGAACTTAATTAATTTATAACCTATAAAGTATTGATTATTTGTTAAAAAAAAAATCACAAACCAAGTCAAAAATAGCTCTATGTTAATTAATATTACTTAACAAACCTTGGCTTACAAAAGATCGAAAATTTATAGTTAGTTCTTTGCCATTTATCCTTTATAAAATTTATGTCTATATTAGAAATTGTTAATTCTAAGTGACTTCAATTACAAACAATACCATGCTGGTTTAAACATTTATATTCGAAACGTGATTGTTTATGAACTTAATCACTTAATGTACTTTATTGAAAAATAACCACGCCACCATTATATTCTGCAAATGAGATGAAAAAATGTCCCTTGCTTTAATGAAAGCGTAGAAAATAACATTGAGTCGGTCTTGTATCAATATTAAAAGCTGGTGAAGGTTTTGTAAATGCAATTGCTGTTTGTAAACATAATTTCTATAATATTCCATGGCACAGCTAGTTTTATCCAAATCGAGTAAATTTTCGAATTTTTGTTCGCCATAATAAATACGTCATTTCGAATGTTTACATTTTGACTTAAAATAACTGCCGACGACATGTATCGCCATGACTTAGACCTGCGTATATTCCATGTTTTGTTGCCATCGCGAATATAAGTGATTAAGCAAATTGAAATTGTACGTAACAATGTTTCAATGATTAAGTGATGTTTGCGTTAGTTTTGTAACATGACGTATATCTTGTAACATCAACGAGTTTTAGGTTTTGACTAGCAGTTATACTCAAAATAGAGAAACAGGAGTACGGGAGTATAAACGCGAGCAAAATGGGGTTGGAGCTTTAGAACTTCTGCACACTGTGGGTCACTTCATCTTCTTTTTTGAGTGCTCGCTAACAGTCTTTGTTCGGATCGTGTTTTCGCGATCGTCCATAGAATTTGCCGCTGAATTATTAGAGGCCATTCCGTGGAATTCGAGGAGGAACTATATCCCCAAGGGATATAGATCAACCTTGCCAAAGCTCCGGCGCTGTTTGTCTATCTGGACTCTGGTTGTCTTCCCTAATCGAGGTACTCCCAAAGCCCCGTCGTCCATTTATCGATTTCAAATTAGATTTCTTTACGCCAAAAGATGCATTTACTCACTTCTACTTAAATAAATCCTTTCTTAGATTTGTGTGAGATTTTGTGCGTGAAATATTGTTCATATATTTTCATTTTAAATTTCGTCAAAACATTTGTTCGCACAAGATAAGTTTAAACGTTTTTTTAGTCGGTACATGGTTTATGCGTTATCTAGAAGTATATAAATTTGTAAAATGCATATTCAATTTTCATTAAGACCCATCGTTCTTAGCGTAGAAATGATAGGACTACTTAAGGCGTCGAGGTTCGTGAATATTTCAGCAAAAGACAAGTCTGCGAATAGATACTTCGCTAAAGCGAACTTACCCTACAGAAAAGAGGTTGTTACCATCTTCCAACGTCTAATTATAGACTAGTGCAAGTGCAGTAAATCATGTAAATTAATTCGGATCACGGACCCTCCGGTACTAACCTGAAATTAGAAATAGGATAGACAAGGAATTTCATTAAGCATTTTACTTTTTAAATTTTCAGTTCGGTTAGTTCGTGACGGAGCCGTGAGGTTTCGTTATCGACCTAATGTCCGCTCTTAAAAACTCGGCGAATAACTGACGTAATCTAATCCTCTATATACATTTTCAAAAAAAGTGCAATATTTGGAATGATCTTGAATAACGTTATAAGTCGAGACATTTTCACTTTCGGGAACGCGTTCAATGGAGGTTTCTCACGGGATTCGCAAATTTGTCATCTAGTCAGTGTGAAGTTTCTATACAATTTTCTTTTGATTAATTGATCTTTCTCGTAAGTTATTGATTGAATCAAAAAGGGTCTATCAACTTAAATTTTTACATCTTAAGCGTGGTACTTTTTATTGAATAAATATTTAACGTCACTTGTAGGTCAATCCAAGCTAATCTAGGTAACCACTAGGTCTACATTAAATAATTCAATACCAATACCAGTATAGCGCGATATTAATGTAATATACATAATTCTCATTATTTCTAGATTCCTTCATGTCAAATATACGTTATGATATAAAACAATGTATGATGTAATACAATGAAACGCATCAACTGTAACTTTATAATTTTACACGAAGCTCTACTAGTGTGTAATTTCAGGTGCCAAAATGGATGCGGAAGCCGCTCTTTTGGAGGAATCTCCGACAATGTCGACCATCTCATCGGATTACACAGATCAAACGTATGTTGACGTCGGTTCCCCAGACTCCACTACGATGATCGTACCGATTTTCAAAAAAGGGCTGCTAGAAGAGGAATTAGAGGAGCTAACGCCGAAACCGACACCCCGATATCCGCCAATTATAAGGAAACCTAAATTTCGGATACGACCGCCGTATCTCATGATTTGTATCAGCATTATCGAGGTAAATTTGTTACTGAACTAAACCTATGTGAACTTATCAGTTTCCCATAAAAACTATTTTATCGATTTGGTAGTGAGAAACATACACGTATAATTTTACAATTCGCACATTTTACTGAACATCATTAATCATTTACAAAATATTTTACAATTTTGCAATAATTTTTTGGAAATAGATTATTGAGCATTTTATACATATATTTAGCGCTGACTCTGACGGATACGAATTTTTTCGAGGAAACTATTATCATACGCAAAGTTTCGACGTCGAATACTGAAGAGCGCGCTGGGCGATTTAAGGACGCAGTGACCTCTCGGTATTACACCTTGCACCCCACGGTCGATAATAATTCCCTCTTCTATATACGGCTTTCTGTGCCCCATCGTCGGCCTCATCGTCGTGTTTCCTTTCTACTTCATGTACCCATACCACTTCCGGAAACTTTAGTCCTGTAAGCAGAGAATGCGCGAGGCAAAATGCATAAACTTAAAACCGCAAAGTTAAATGCACTCCTAATTCGTGAAAGCACGAACTTCGTTGCGGCGGCAACGGCTGTAACGATAAGAGAGAAGCAAGGGGTACTGCCGGAGATAGAAAAACCGAAAATTAAGAAAAGAACGAGAAAGAACCGAAAAAGCGAAAAAGAAGGCGAATTTCAAAACACGAGATGGGAAATGGCGAAAAAGAAACAGAGAATTCTAAAAACACGTGTAAAGATTAACATCAACGGTGTTTGGTTGTGATTTTTTCTTTATATCACAATAATCTACGAAAGATTACTGCACTAATTTTTTTGATATATACGAATACTATTTTTACTATAGATTTCTTGATTTTTCTACATTTATACTATTATTCACATATTGCGCCCGCCATTTTGAAATTCGAGAATCTGATAAAGGATTCGCAAACAGCGATCTTAAAAAGCATCAAAATTGATGACAAAATCGTTCTGAGCTTTCGTCACTACAATAATTATTCAAATAGAGCAAAAAATGTTGGTTCTACAGGGTGCTAATACAGGTTAAGAGGTGGTGTAATAGCAAACTTTTCCTCGCTTTTCAAGGAAAATGAATAATTCTCTATATGTTGTGTATGTAATCAGTGATTGTTTTGATTCCAGTAAATAAAGGATGACGATATGAGTTTATTTCATTGACCTATAAATATTAACTAAAATCGTATCGGATAACGAATAAATTTGATGTTTATTAGTTGATCTCCTATCCTAGGATTTGTTAACTTTTATTATAATAACCCTGGTAGAAATTCTCTCCAGTTTTATTGAATACAGTCCATTTTCTGGCTAAGTTGAGAGATTTAAAACTGTGTGTACAGCAAAAATGCCGACAAACTAGACAATAACTAGACACAAATAAGCAAACTCGTTTTTTGTTACAGAACTATCTAAATATTGCACAAAATTAATGTATTTAAACTGTCCACAGCTTTGGCTAAAAATCTTGCCTAATAACTGTTCAGTAAAATTATTCAAAATATAATCACATAAAATAAATGGGTAAATGTTACGTACATACTGTCCAGTTAAAATGAACACATTATCCAAATTCTGGGTTAAAAATGATTAGCCTATTAGTTTTAAATATTACGAATATTTGTAGCCAAAAACTGGACAGAAACTGTCCAAAAATTATCTACAAAAGTTATCTAAAAAATATCCATACAATCGTTACATTTCCATTAAGAAATAGCCAAAAACTGGGCAGTATTTAGGCGCAATTTCTACCAGGTGATAGTATGTATCTAATATTTATCCATTTGTTTTAAATACATATTTGGAATAATTTTATATCACAGTTATTAGATACGATGATTGTGTACAAATTTTGAATAATTTGATTGAACAGTTATTAGGCAAGATATTTAGGCTAAATCGTGGCCGCTTTAAATCCAATTTTAATATTTAGTATTTGGGTAGTTTTGTAACAAGCAACTGGTCTATTTTTATATTTGTCTATAGTTCTTGTTCAGTATATGAACACTTTTATTGCATAAACTTTTAAACCAATAATGTTAAACGACAACTACTATAGCTTGTATCTACTAAAATTGGACAGAATTTCTGCTAATCGTGTTTGAACATTGTAATAAGGAAGTTCTGAGAAAATAAAAATGGAATAGATTAGAAGAACGGGTAATATAGAGATGACACGAAAAGATTTCGCGTATGCAGATGTGCGACATATACGTAAAATAAGGGAGTCAAATAACAGTTTATTACACCGGGCGAAAGAGATATCACGAACCGCGCAATTATTTAGTGGAAGGTATTATTTAGTAAACAATAAAAAATAGTAAAATTAATTTTTCAATTGTTGTAAAATTAGTACATTTTAGCATATACGAGGAATTTAAAGAGAGCTTTATTGTAAAGACTATAAGAGAACTCTTCCTACAATGTTGTTCGTATTATTATACAGTAGTACAAAAATGAGCTCTTGCCTGATAAACTGAAGTGGCTCGACAAGGCTTAATACCTCATTAACAGGACATTGCCATCACTGGATCAGGGACTCACATTTTAGTCAGCTTTTATGAATATTTTAGGAATAATACTGATGCGAATGTGTGTAGATAGGATACACGAAATGCGTTTATTATACCTGATTTAATAAAATGAAAATGCAAACGAAGAGAGCATTTTAATAAATTTTAATTGTGGTAGTCTGCATATAAAAATGAAAGGAAAAACTTACCATGAAGTGCGTATGAAAAGGATCGACTTTACAGGATGCGAAGATTCTGAAAAAGCAACGAAGGTAAAAGATCTCGAGCTTCAAATGTGAAATTATTTGGTGCATACTGTGCAATGAAAATGTACCGAGTGCCGTTAAGTACCGGGAGTCAGAACGCATCCAAGCCACGTGAAATGTACAGATATTATACCATTACGGGTATACCACAAGTTTGTAATGCAATAAGAATGCCAGGAATTTCCGACTGGAAAATGTGGTCCACTTTGGTCGGTTCCACTTGTCGTTGAATGCTCGTTACCGAAAGTATGAGTATATATACAGCTAGGAAGATATCTCTATATTGTGAAAAGAAAAATATAATATTCCAAGCTGCACCATGTTTTCATATTTTTTTTTATACATCTGTTTTGGAACTTTGAAAATCTATATGGAATATATTTTGGAACATTGCCGATAAATGGCGCGGAAAGTGACTAATTGTACATTGAAATGTGGTGCATGTATATGTATGTGATACGACAGTATATGTGCACATAGTAAATATGCCTCAGCCATTAACGCTCGCTGACGAAAATGAATGTCGTCTATTTACGCGTGTACAATATCTATTATAATAACAATAACATTGACCGCGAACCGACAGGCTCGTCAGGTAATACTGTGCAAAAATGAAATACGGGACGTTTTGACAAATAGGACTAGGAGGCTTGTCCACACACACACACACACAGGCAGCAGGAGAGATGCACGAAGTGCTGTTACGCACGCGTTAATAAATTAATATCCCTTTACGAACGTTGCGTAATAATTATTTACAGTCGGTCCGCATCCTATCACCCACTCTGCACTCTTCAATCTTCATTAAAATTCGACTCGAAGCGTGTCCACGAGTGACGATAGAGCTTTGCTGAAATTATGCGACGCAGCTCGATGTATTAAACGTCAAAGCTGCGTATACCCTATCAACATGATTATGCGTTATTTACGTGTGAACGCAACCCTTTATACATATATATATGCATCGGGGTATTTCGTATGGGTGATTTTCATAACTGCGATCAATAACTTATTCGAATCTCCGTATAAATCTTTCGTTGAAATCGTTCTATATGAAATGCAATAATCCTACGGGAATTTTTATTATAGGAATGTGAAATTTAAGGGTCGAGGATTGGTTATAGTTAAAATGTGGAAAGTTCAATCGAAAAGTTACAAGTTAATTATTTTTGACATAACGTAATTGTTGTTCAAGTCGGTGACTTATTTTTTTAACTTTTATACTGACGTAAATTATGTATTTGTTTTGACCTATATTAACTTATTATAATCAATTTGACTTCACATTTGTTAATTTTAAATTAACATAGTTAAAATGAATATATTACACTATTACTATCCCGACCTTGCCTAAACTTATACAAATTAAAAAATATTTTTCCAGTAAGTGTAAATGTAGGCTGAATGTTAAAATTAAAGTTTTATAAAAAATGATTAATGACGACATCGACTTTCAGTCAGGACTGACCCCAAATATTGTACACTCTACAATTCCAAACCCTCTTTAAACAATTATAAATAAATGTACATCAAACATTTTATGGACGAGCCGTAGTCAGAAACTTTTCAGTCAGTAGATATGACTGAAATTGAAGACTAAATTAAAAAAATGATTAGTTATGTCAGAATAAAAGAATTAAATTAATTTATTAATTTAAGTTGCAATTCGTTTTCAAAGATTGTATAGATAAAAAGTTATAAATATATTTTAATGACGTTCAAATTTGTTGGATTAACAAAGTTAAGTTAAAGTTCATCAACTAAAAAAGTTAAATTGGTTAAATTAGTAGTTGACTGAAAATAACGTTAACTAATAATAAAGTTAAGTTAAGTTAAAAGTTAATAACTAAACCAGATTTAAAGTTTAAAGTTAAACATGTAACTAATGTTTTAACTAAGTTTTAACTAAGTTGAAAATTAACTGTAATTCTAATTTTTCAAGTTAAATATAAAAATAAAGTTAACTTTATCAAGTTAAAATATATATTTTAACTTTCAAAAAATTATTTATACATTGAAATTATATTTCAATCTGGTTTAATTTTTAACCTTTAACTTAACTTAACATTAAGTAACCTTATTTTCAGACAACTACTAATTTAAAATTTAACCAATTTTACTTTTTTAGTTGATGAACTTTAACTTAACTTAGAGAATCAAACAAATAAGATTTAGTAAAGTTAACTTTGAAAAAATAAAGTTGTTAAAGTGGAAAAATTAAAGATTTGAGATTATAAAATTATATTTAAAAGTTAAATAAACGAAAACTTTAACTTTAAAACTATATAGTTAACTTGATAAAATTAACTTCGTTGAAAAATGATAATTGTGACTTTCAACGTTTCAATCTGGTCTTGTTAATATCAACTTAAATATTACTGAATTAATGTTATATTTTATTAACTATATTCAGTTAACTAAGTTAACTCTTTTATTCATTAACATACCTCAATAAAAATAATAAGTTTACCCAATAGTATAAAATGTTAATATTCAGATGACGTATATATAGGTGAAATTTTCTTCATTCCAATGAAAACTATTTCGGAGATGGGGTTAAGAATTTTTGATCTCAGACATATTTCAACATGATTCTAGTTCATACAGGCCTTTACGCATAATTATTCTACATAGTTTGTATAATTATCTAGTAATTACTACGAGCTGCTAACTACGTACATAGTAATAATAAGTTGTTACTCGCAATCCTTCTACTGCAAATTAATGAGAATTTTTATTTATATTTTTTTTTTAGTCGGAATTTTGATAGTATCATATGACTTTAATCAATTCGTTATTTAACAAGGTATAGATCGGGTGTTTCATTATATTCGTAAATTTCTGACTCGTTATGTCGACTTGTTATCTTGCAACTTTAAAAAAAAAACGAGAGACGACGATTTTAATTAACGATATGTATTTTGTTGTTAATTCATTAATAAAAATATAATAGCGAGGGAGGGGGGGGATGAAAGGTCAGAAAATGTGAAACGTTGAAAAATTATTTTTCGGAGTATTATAATGTTCAAACAGTAGGATGCTTATTACTTCTTATTGTATTAATTACTCGAAGGTTTCTAATATAAACAATCTATAGTATATGATGATATTGCTTTCTCCTTTACGTAATTTGTCAAATAAAATGTCATTTCATTCACACTTTCTTTATTTAGTTGAAATACCGAAAACAAATATTATTGAACTAAATATTACATTTCGCTTACGAGATCAATATTGTATTATTATACATAACGTGCACATAAATTCTACTATACATAAAGCACTACATCGCAGTGACTTTTAAACTATTTATTACAAAATGTCGTATGGTGACTGGAAACGTTCGAAGATTTATGCATTCCTGTGTTTATTTGTAAACACCGGCATGCCTGCATGCATGAACGCTACGAATGGCTACAAATTAAGCTGTGAAGCTCGATTTTTACGACGTTTTTAGTTGTACCTTTTGAATCTTGAAGATCGCTGCAGAATAGAATGTAATTTAATGATGCTAATAGCACAAATACATATATGGCGAATGATTAATGCGGCGAATAGAAAAAAAAAGTTAATGTTGGCATACCGTACCATAATTTTGTTTTCGTACAATATAGCATTGTTTGTTTTGTATTGCATGGAAGCACTCGGAGTCGCTCCAAATCGCTCTAAATCTAAGGTTAAGTTAGGTTGCCAATGTAATTTGTATATCTGTTTTAGAAACGTAGCGACTCGGAGAAATCCAGGTATTGCAAAACGAACAAAACTTATGTCAATAAATATAGTATATGTCAATAACAGTACGGTACAATGTCAATGACTAGTACAAAATTATGGTACTGCCTGGCAAGGTTGAATTCGTTGAATTTGATTGAATTATTAACTAAATGAAGGATTGTTTCTGAGGAATAGATGGTATCTCGAACAGTAATTCCTGCGACTCAAAATAATCGATTATAATGATCGACCCGCCATAATGGAACGATAAATTCATTCGAGCTTGCGATTCTAGTTGAATGACTGAAAGTGTTTCGTAGGATGCAGGAACATAAGATAGAAGCGGTGTTTTGTATTAGTTGTATTTACTTTAAAGCACTCGTGATAAAAACAAAAAAAAAATAATTAGAAGACTGATTTATGTAATTTGAGTAAAATTAACTTATTTAATGTTATAATTTAGTCTACTATCAACTTATCTAAGTTAACTTTTTTATCATTAATTTTAACTTAACTTAGTTGATCAAACAACTTAACTTACCTATAACTTAATGTTTTTTTTTTTATTTTTTATTAAAGTTACCCAACTGAAACTTGTTGTCTAATTTATCTCATTTAATGATGGATTGTCGATGACGGTTAAAATAGTAATTAAAACCTCATACATTTCTATTTTTGATTTATTCGTTATTATTCGTGAACCGACAAAGCCCCTCCTACTAAAATTTTATCTGAATTGGCAAAGACTTTTTTCCATTTCCGCCCTACCAGGGATGAAAAATTGTATTAATTATAGAAAATGCATTGTATTACTCCTTGTTTCATATCTTTCCAAGTTGCATCAGTTCTAACACAGTGAAGTCAACCGGTATTTGTTAATTGTTTGTTTGCAGATTGCAGTCTATTGTCTTAGGGATGAGTCGCTGCACAGGTGGTTGGTTTACGATCCACGACAAAGGATCCAAGGATGGAGATTTGCAACGTACATGCTTCTTCACTGGAACGCACTCCACCTAGCACTTAATGTGGTCATTCAATTGGTATTGTCTACGCCGTTGGAGGTAAGCTAATCAGGCTAATTATCGGTGTTGATGAGGTGTGTTTAACTTAGCAATAGCGGTATACTGCCGTAGAAAATAAAGAAAAAAAATTAAAAACAGAGGATCCTATATCGTTTAGAGGATTCCAAAGTTTACCTACACTGTTCGGAGTTGTGTGTTCATGCTCACTCCGCTCTTTTTGGAATCTTTCGGAGACATGAAAATTAGAATATTAGAGTACAAAGAAAATAGAAAATATTTTCTTTAACTTATTTCATTTAGTCAAGTAGGATACTGCCGTTTCAAGCAAATTAAGATTAATTGCTAAAGTAATATTTATATAATGTTTATCTCAAATCTTACCAAAACAAATGGCCGTTTTTATATATATGTGTACATTTGTTCCTGAGTGTACACTACTTTTATTCGTCGTCTTGTATAAAGCTCCCAATCAAGTTCGGTTTTACGATGACTTTCCAAAAACTAGGCATGTTTTCAAAAGAACACATTCGCAAAAAAACATTTTTTATTTTCAAATAAAAATTTACTTGAATTAAGAAAATGTTTCCTTCTTTTAAGTAAATTTTACTTAATTCAAGAAAATCTTTTCTTAATTCAAGTAAATATTTACTTGAAAATAAATTTTTTTTTCAGCGTATATACTCGAGAATGAATTATTGTTAATAAATCATTTTTGACGTAATTCTTGGTTTATTGGAATCGTGACTTGAATGTTATCATCTTCCTTTTGGTAGATATTTTTAATAATATTGTACTATGTAATATTTTACTATATAATATATATATATATACAATGCATATATATGTGCGGATGTGTGTATACGAAAGGTGATACGCTTGATGCGTAGCACGTATTTCTATCAATTATTATTCCTTAATTGGACAGTGGATTGTTAAATTCGCAGGTGGAACAAGGTCGACTGGCGGTCGGCACAATTTATCTCGGAGGTGGCGTTTGTGGCGCTCTCGGTGCTTCCCTTTTTCAACCCAGCCTTTCGCTCGTCGGTGCTTCCGCAGGAGTCTACGCACTTCTCACGAGCCACCTAGCTCATCTCTACCTGGTGAGCTTCTCTCTCCGCTTTTTCTTTTTTTTTTTTTAACCCTCCCCTCGTTTTGCTTCCTTTGCAGCGTACGCTCGGCTTCTGCTCGTGTACTTTTTACTGAAGCATCAATTTTTCCCCGCGCGTAAAACGATCCTGAATAATATGCACGGAAGGTTTATTTTCATTTTTAGTAAATATTTTTCCCTTCGATTCGTGTAATTTTATCTCAGAAGAACGGTCAATAATATTTTAATTTGTTTCGGATGATTCGTTAGATTGAAGTCGGTTCAACTCGAAGGCAATGTTAAAACCACCATAACAAATCTATAAATTTCACGATTTTACCGCAGACTCGCACGCTTTGAAAATTGGTTAAAAACCAAAAAAGTAGACGTATTTTTATTAATATTTAGTCATTTATATATAAATTTCTTATTGGTAAAATCAAAGAACAACAACGAAATTGGAAGTCTTTACTCGCGGAAATTTACCGCTTATAATACGGTTGCACGCTTTTTTCCCATGCAATAATCGCCGAAATGCAGTAATTCCCCTCCGCACGTAACATTTCCCGTATTAATTCTTTACCGCACTTAGCCGCGCACTGGGTCTTTCCTCGGCAATGTATCACCGAAGTGTCAAAAAGCTCGTCTTGGCCGAAAGCTCGTAACCCGCAGTGTTGTAGCGATATACTCGGCAATTCTCGCGTTTTCCGCACCGTAAATCCTAAGCTTCTACCCGTGCATCCGGCAATTCGTTATCGGGCTATACGGGCCCTGGTTTTCTTTGGCTTGTTACAGTGTCATGGGGAGCTGCGATACGCGGGTTGGCGCCTAGGAGCCGTTTTGCTGCTGGCCGGCGCCGACGTGGCCTCACTTCCGGTCCCGGCCCTCCTCGGTTACGGTCGGGTGGGCCTCGCGGCCCACGTAGCCGGCGCCTTAGCCGGGCCCCTCCTCGGCCTGGCCATCTTCCCAAAACAGAGTAAAAAAGACGCCAGGGGGCGACACTTTGTTCGCTTCGTTCGGCTGGTTTCGGCAGTCAGCGTGACGCTGCTCGTCGTCGGGGCCATTTTGGGCAACATCTACCTCATCGCACTGCCACAGCTAAGGGAGCCGTCATGACAAAGATTCCAGATGTTCGTCAAACTTTGCAAAGAGTCGTTTTTCATCGTCAAAATACGCGAAGCCGTCGACGCAGTCTTCGAATAACTAAAGACGCACAACGCCCCGCGACTGTTTCGGAGTTTCGAACAATGTGCACTTTTAAACGTTAAAACAATGATCTCATACTGAACATTGTGAAATGGCATTGATGCGAATTAGGCCGATACAAATGGGAATTTGGACGAGTCGAACTCGTTTTGGCGAAATAGTTGTTCATAAATTTGGCAGAATGGCATCGCGATTGGTAACTTTTAATGTTTTACATGTACATTGAAAACTATCCAGTTGGCACGATGAATTTTAGCATTGCAAACATTTATTACAGAATGAAGTGGTTGGTGCTACTATGGTACAGGTACTACAATTATCACAACTGCTATAGTAGTTGCGCCAATAACTTTAATTTTTTTTATATGATCCTGTAATACTACAATGTCATGCCGAAGATGGTATGTTTCGATACGAGTGCGGGAAAGTCATTTTCACCTTTCCGCATTCGTGTCTAAGGATGTTTTTTCAAACTAGGTGCGAAAAGTTCAGTTTGTCATATTTCGCGCGCAGGTGGCGGTAGCGGACATGAAATTTTATCCATAGTAAGTGTGGAAAAATAATTTGTTGAAGTTTGTCAACTTGCTGCTTTCAACAACAATGCTGCCAGGTACATAAACATTTCCATCGTTATGGACACGTTTTATAATGTAGGATTTTCATAAATGAGTTTACCATATTGTAAGTTGAAAATTAACGTTGTGGTGGAACGTTCTTCGCGTTAAAAGTTACATAATTGCGGTATGTATAAATGTGCAATTTCCTAACAATAAGGGAACGTGATGAAAATTTGATATTTTAATAACAGCCGTTCGATTTTGGTTTTATTGATAGAGGCTATATTGTTTCGAAAGTGATGATTGATAAAATGAAAGATTCAATCAAATGTATAACACGCATTATTTGTATATATATTTTACTTTTATGTAACTATGAAAATTACACGTCGTTAAAAAACGAATTATTGAATAATACGATATAAAATACGATTTTAAAAGTAGAAAAATGATCGAATCCATACAAAGTGACTTATATTTTATTCATTTTTATCAAGTAGTTTTAATCGAGGCCGACGTATCGTGATAATTGTTTATTGATTTTTTATATTTATACATTTTTTTATATGTTTTCACATTACATAATAATAAATTCGAAAACAAGCATTGATGGGTAGTTTGGTTTTATTTTAATATATTAACAGTGGGTTAAACGTTATAAATAAAATATTGTTGTGTTTTGTTATAAAAATAGTCCATTGAACAAATGAGATGTTACATTTACGTACAGTAGCGCTCCACCTTTGTTTTAACCCACCTTAATTTAAATACCTCTTTTATTTTAATTTCTTTCACTCATTTATTACAACTTTTTCCCGTTCCCACCAATCGAACTGGTGCTGTATCGTTAATCCATGAAGAATGAACCGGACGAAGCAACATTGTCGTTTTCTCTTTTTTACACTGCCAATGATGGGGATAAGGGAAAACGTTACAATAAGAGGGAGCCACAATATTGTTTGACCCGAAAAATTAAAATAAGAGGCTTCCCATACACTTTTTAACCTATTACTCCGAAATGACAATGGTTATTAGTGAATATTCATCCAATTTTTTTTTTCATATTCATGTCGTCATTTTTTTATCTTTCAGAACATGGCGTCAGAATTTATCTAAAATTAACGCTTAAAAAATTCACTCATTTTTTGACAATTTTGTCAAAAAATTAAAATCATTTGATTGGGTAATCCCGAAAGCATGTTCGAAATGAACGTCTAAATTTCAGGATGATGTAATTAAAAAAATATGTGCTTCCAAAAAAAAAAACAAAAAAAAAAAAAAAAAAAAAAAAAAAAAATAAAAAAAAAAAAAAAAATAATAAAAAAAAAAAATAAAAAACTGCTAAGAGTGAAAAATTATTAGATTACATCGATGAAGATACTGGATTTTTTTCAATTTTTGTGTGACATTATTATACAAAATTTTTATTCAAATTATTTGAAAATTGACAATGTATATTACGGAAAAAAAATTCCAGAAAACAACAAAACTCTTAGAATTCATCAAAGAATATAAGAGAAATTTCTTTGAATTTGTCGTAAATCTAAAATTTTCTAAAATTCAAATATAACATTTTTTAAAATGACAAAAAATCAGTAAACGTTAAAGTATATTTCTCGATGAATTCTAATAAATTTTTACATCAACATTTTTTTTTTTTTTTTTTTTTTTTTTTTTTTTTTTTTTTTTTTTTT